>JAQFVV010007386.1:62500-96717 GCA_028023455.1 Epiperipatus broadwayi | reverse complement strand
AGAATTTTAAATTTAATTAAAAAGAAAAGCTTTTGTAAATTGGTCTTATATGATATGTAGATATGATTCAACTATAAAGAATAATCAGTCATTGCATGACTTTTCAATAACTCCTGAAATACTTGCACCAGCTAAGAGATACAGAACAAGGAAAAGAGAATTGCACAAACTGATTCAGTAATACCTAAGACATTTAGACAAATCCATTCTCGCAAAACTAGGAAAGAACAATTCCCTATTGTCTGAAAGCAAAGCCAACCAGAAATTCTGTTTAGGTTCTTAAATGCTAAACCTACAGCAAGAAATATTTTTTCACTATGATAAGTGGTTTCTCACTGTGAATAGGCGCCTGGATGCCTGTGTCTACATAACTGCCTATAATGCCATAAGAACTGCTACAAAGAAAACACTAACAGACTTACCTAAGCCTACATCAGGGAATCCAGATTAATAATAATATCTAAGAAGTTCAGTGAACTGTACTTAAATAAATTATTAAGGTACCTTTTACATTTTTAGCACTTAAACACTGTTCCTAAATTTACTTTTTAAAAAATATAAATGTTTCAAAGTTTATTTTATGTACTCCGTTTCTGTGTGTTTGATTTTTTTTTTTAGGTGCTAGTTTCTAAACCTATACTGTATGTCCTATTTAAGTCTTAGTGTTAAAATAGGCATAGTTTTATTTATAATCTCACATTCCTTTTTATTATAGAAAAGCAGTTTGGATATTACAGACTTTAATTAACTTCTGGCTCACACTCATTTTATTCTAGTTCTACTTATGTTGAGAAACTATAATTACTTATAATAGACTATTATGAAATATAATAGTCATTAGTTTTATTATTTTGAATCCCAATCTGCTTTTTAGGGGCACATACAATCATTATAAACTCTTTGAAGAGGTAGATCATGAGCTCCTAGCCTGTCTCATCAGGAGGAGGTCAATTGATTGAAAGTAATAACTTTCAAATAATTTATTTTATTTATTAATGTTTCTTGGAAGTTACATTTTCATGAGTTGCATATATAAAAGACATATTTTGTGGGTTCATTCATGTTAAAAAATTTAAATATTGATATACCGACATTTCGACTTGGTCACACAAGTCATCTACTGGGTGAAAAGGTAGATGACTTGTGTGACCAAGTTGAAACATCAGTATATCAATATTTAAATTTTTTAATACAGATGAACCTGCAAAATGTCTTATATATATATATATTATTTTACCAGTTGGTTTAAAATCTATTATTCTATCTAGTTTGTTTAGATATAGAAAGATACTCATCTTTTACATTAATGAAAATAGCTTTTGATATTCTATTGATGGGTAAACAGACAGAATAATTTGTCTAAGTTATGATATAATGACACAATCATCTTATTATATGGAGAGTTTTATATAAGCATTTTACATTGATTAAAATTTTGCCTATGGATTAGCATGTCCACTTTAGATATAGAATGTAGGCTATTATTCATTGTCTACATGTATGTTTATTGTTATAAAAACATTATTATTAGTTTAGGTAATCAAGTATTTACCTTGCAATGACGTATTTCGCCTGAAGGCTCACCACTGTAATTATCCGATATTTGCGTCGTCGGAAGAACACATCAATGTTGTCATGGCAACGAAGACACTGACATGACTAATTCTAGAAATTTTATTTTTTGTTACATTACTATTACGTCATAAGCCTGAAGGCATACTGCTGTAATTATCCGAATTTACGAGATTTTTTTTTTGTCTTGACCCGCGAGATTTAAAAGGGTATTTTTTCCTATTTGTTGCATCATTTTATTGAGTGCAGCAGCGTTTTTTTGCATACCATTTTCAGAGCTTTAATTTTCAGTGATTTCAGAAAACTTTTTTAATAAATCATTACTTCCTCAACAATTGTAAGTAATTTACATGTTATTTCTTCTATGATATTAAGTGGATGTATTTTATATTTTATTAATTTCCTGGATTTTCTGAAAAAAACTCCCATAAGAAAAGGCACGTGGTTTGAAGGCTCCAGAATATCCTTCGTTCATTTTCAGTGTTTTAATAGTTCAGCAATTTTTTTACCATTTTTAAAAAAGAAATCATTACTTTCTCAACAATTGTAAGTAATTTACATGTTATTTCTTCTATGATATTAAGTGGATGTATTTTATATTTTATTAATTTTCCGGATTTTCTGAAAAAAAAACTCCCATAAGAAAAGGCACATGGTTTGAAGGCTCCAGAATATCCTTCGTAATGGCTCTCCATTTTATATATTGTTGGTCCAGAGAATTAACGTCTATCCTATTTTGTGCTGACCAGTTAGAAATGGTGGACAAGACTGTGATTGACTGGAACAACTATCTCCACGAAGTATGTGCATGGAAGCTGTTACATAATGAAAGGTGGAAAATCAGAGGCCCTAACACAATTGTGGAAATAGACGAAACTCTATGTGGAGGCGTACCTACAAAGATGGTCATTTTGGTGCAATTCTACAACATAAGCCAGCTCAGTCCACCGCAGTAATCGTTATTTGGGTAAGTATATTCATCTTTTATTTTATTTTCCTTATAAATTACAGTAGTAGACTCGCAGTTTTCACTTTATGATAGGTTTTTTTAAGACGACAAAATTATTATTTGAATACTTGCAGAATTATTACTTCTGGACTCGCACTTTATACGTTTTTTAAAAAAGACAAAATTAATATTTGTAGACTCGCAGTTTTCACTTTATGATAGGCTTTTTTAAGACGACAAAATTATTATTTGAATACTTGCAGAATTATTAATTCAGGACTCGCACTTTAAGATATGTTTTTTAAAAAAGAAAATTAATATTTGTAGACTTGCAGTTTTCACTTTATGATAGGCTTTTTTAAGACGACAAAATTATTATTTGAATACTTGCAGAATTATTAATTCAGGACTCGCACTTTAAGATATGTTTTTTAAAAAAGAAAATTAATATTTGTAGACTTGCAGTTTTCACTTTATGATAGGCTTTTTTAAGACGATAAAATTATTATTTGAATACTTGCAGAATTATTAATTCAGGACTCGCACTTTAAGATACGTTTTTTAAAAAAGAAAATTAATATTTGTAGACTCGCAGTTATTTGTAGATTTGCAGTTTTGACTTTATGATAACTTTTTTAAAATTTATATAGTACTTTTAAGATGACTTAAAGTATTCATGATGTATATATTATTTTTAATCTTTTTTTGCCGCATATCACTATTTTGTGTCCTATTAATTTTTTTTTCATGATTTGTGGACTTGCAGTTTTTACTTATTAATTTTGTAGTGATATTTATCTTACATTTGCGCGTCCAATTTTAGTTAATTATTTATGACGTATATATTATTTTGGTTTTGCCGCATATCACTATTTTGTGTCCTATTTATTAATTTTTTTTTTTCATGATTTGTGGACTCGCAGTTTTTACTTATTAATTTTGTAGTGATATTTAATCTTTTTTTGCTGCATATCACTATTTTGTGTCCTATTTATTAATTTTTTTTTTCAGGATTTGTGGACTCGCAGTTTTTACTTATTAATTTTGTAGTGATATTTATCTTACATTTTCATATTTTGCGTCCAATTTTAGTTAATTATTCATGATGTATATATTATTTTTAATCTTTTTTTGCCACATATCACTATTTTGTGTCCTATTTATTAATTTTTTTTTTCATGATTTGTGGACTCGCAGTTTTTACTTATTAATTTTGTAGTGATATTTATCTTACATTTTCATATTTTGCGTCCAATTTTAGTTAATTATTCATGATGTATATATTATTTTTAATCTTTTTTTGCCGCATATCACTCTATTTTGTGTCCTATTTATTAATTTTACCATTTTTTTTTTTCAGGATGGACGCCGCCGGCATTACTCTGTACCACGTGTTTGTTTCTCCGTTTTGA
This sequence comes from Epiperipatus broadwayi, assembly GCA_028023455.1. NCBI lineage: Eukaryota > Metazoa > Onychophora > Udeonychophora > Euonychophora > Peripatidae > Epiperipatus > Epiperipatus broadwayi. The sequence continues at coordinate 92,784 of JAQFVV010007386.1, read as the reverse complement.
CCTCATGAACCTGTACCACGTGCCTTCACCCAGCTCTTCGTTTCTATGACGACATTGCCCTGAGGGCATACTATTCTAATCTACCGATCTTTGACGTAATGTCACCACGTGATATGCCACAAAATTTTTGCGATTACATGTGTCGGCAAATCACTAGGTGACATCTTAAAAATCGGGTGGTTAGAGTAGTATGCCTTCAGGCAAATGACGTCATAGCAAGGTAAATACGTGACTACCGTAGTTTAAAAATAATTAATGGTCGTTTGACTTACAATGTTGCTTTGTTTAATACACTATTAGTTTATGCATTATAAAATGGGATATTTATCTTTTAACTTTTATTGTTAAAATTATTTTATCTTGCTGTAGTATTGATAAGGATTTGTGATAGTTTTCATCTGATAAGTATGTGCAACATATAATGGCATCAAATATTGTATCATTGATATTGTGCATGGGTAGAGGGATCACTCTCCCACTGCCTATTCCATGAGAGGATTATATTGTTGAGGTGGATAAATTGTTAATACTTACTTAGTACAGTTAATCCTTTGAGAGGATTATATTAATGGCATGTATTGTGATGAGACAATATCCATGCATTTTGTACCAAGGAAAAAGGTATTAGAATTGGCCATATTATTATACAACTATATAATGTTGTTTTGTAGAGCCTCTTTTTATTTTCTGATCCCTCATGTAGTTATTTTCCACCATGTATGGTGAAGTTTTTGGTATTTTATAATTTTATAGCAATGATAAAATGAAGTTAGATTCAGGGACACTTGTTCAGCTATAGTGTTGCCTAATTGTGAATAGTGTGTGTATGATGCTGTAGTATTTTCATCAATTTACAAGCAAACCAAACAAAACTTATGAGTAATTATAAAACTTCTGTATGGAGTAATAAGGGATACACATGTACAATGTTGTATTTTCATAAAGTATGATTCTCCAATGGATCGGTAAGACAGGTTAATAATTGGAATGATTATGTTGTGGACATAGGGTAAGGTTTTGGTGTCATGTATACATTTGACTTCTGATAACTGTCCCCACATTAATATAATAATTTTCTTCATATCAAATAATAATAATAGTTATTTATGCTGCATATAATAATTGTCCTTATATCATATTCTGGTATAAATAAAATAGCATGCTACTTTATAACATTAAGTTTTAAATTTTAAAGTTTTCATTTATCCTAAATATTTGAATGCACTTTTATGTGGTAGCTAACATCCTTGTGCTGGAATATAAAATAAAAGAAACATAACTGGTAGTGATAGTGATAATAAAGGTATTACTTTACTATACTATTTTATATATTATGCATGTAGTCAATAGAATATACCTTATTTTATATAATGTTTCTGAAAGATAGATATTCAATTATTTCTGATGTTTAAAGAAAATCTGTAAATAATGTAAATAAATCTTGTTTTAAAAGTTTATTTAGTTGTCTGTGGTCTTATTGCTAATCATCATGCACATTATTATTGTTATTGCTACTGACACATTATCTTATTATTTTGAAGTCATCATCAATCAATATAGTGTATTTGACTAGACATTGCTATATCATAATAATTTTGTTAAAAGTACATTTAAAGCTTTATCACTTAGTTATCAGAATATTGTTAACCTAAAGTGCATATATTATTTTAATTAATATATTAAACGTTAAAACACTTAATTTTGATTTAACCTGTTTATTTGAACCACCAGATATATTTTTCATTGATCTTGATCACATTGCTCATAATTATTTGATAAAAGAAAGTTATAGTGTTTAATTATTAAAAGTTTATTCATATTTCTTGAAGCTTAAAGTTTATAATATTATGGAGTTTATAAAGTTTATCTGGAATTGCCAAATATTGTTTGTTAATTCTATTTTGTTTTTATTTGCTATATTTGGGTAGTGGCAAAATTCCTCTCATGACCCAAGTATATCTAGTAAAATAATAATAGTTAAGTTATATGAACCCTGAGAAGAATAATTTACTAATACACAATGTGATTTTAAATTTATGGTAAATTTTATATAGATTAGTTATTTATTATACTTGGATTTGAGTTATGTTATTTTCACAGTTTTATTAAAGTCAATATAGCTTTAATATGTAAATTTATTCTTTTGTCTTAAAATTTATAGCTTGTTTTGACTTTATGGTGAATATTCTGGTTTTGTCAAGCTTGGAATCGCTATTTTATTTTAGTTTATCCTATTATCACTTAATGTAATATTGGTTTATAGTTCAAGATCTCGTTCTCCATCGTCAATATTGTTCTCCTATTTCATCTTGATCTTTATTTTATTTTTTCATTTTCATTTGATCTTAATTCATTATCATAATTAATTCACTCTTCACTGGCTTTTATTCTATTATCATCTTAATCACTTATTGTCTCTTATTCTATCATTATCTTAATCATTCATTATTCTAACACATCTTCTTTCTCTTCTCTTCACTTTTAGGCTCGTTTCATTTACTATTTAATTATTACTTATTTTCATCATCCATTTAGTCATCTACATTCTAATTTATTTATTACTTGATTCCTAATTTCAATTTTCTTAATTTTAATTTCATATTCATTCCATAGACCTAATTACTAGTTATTTATTGGTTTAACGAATATTAAATTTATTTCATAATATTTTGTTTGTGGATTTTAATGCTAGCTTAACTAGAAGTTATTATCTTTATGGAAACTTAGTAACCTTCTTTAGATTTATTGTTTCATGCTAGCGTAATTGGTTGTAAGAAATAATATCTTTAGTTTAACATTTCTTTTTATGCTTATATTCTTAATTATTTGTGTAGTGAGGGTTACAATATATATATATATATATATATATATATATATATATATATATATATATATATATCAGAAGATATATTTATATATATATATATATATCAGAAGAACATTTAACATTACATTTTTTGTTCACTGCATATATGTATTTTGCCTTTTAGTTACTGATCAACTTATAATCCATTATATTATCATATTTACTTTGTATATTTATCATAAAATTAATAGTCCATTAATTAGTAAAAAAATATGTAACTAATTTTTTTAAGATTTTTGTAAAGCTTTTGACATTATTGAGCAAAAGCAATTGATTCACAGTTTATAAAACATTGGGATTGAGGAAATTGCTCACTTTCTTTAAAAATTAATTAAATGATAGATATATTGTATTAAAAATATCAAATGTGTCAAGCGTTGGTGGTCGCGAGGTCAGCACAGCTACCTTAAAAGCAGTTGTCTCGGGTTAGTGGGTTCACTTCGCGGCCGATGCTATGTCACATGAGAAAACAAAATCAAATGTACTAAGCAATGAGCAAAAAAAAATTATACTGAGTTCCTCATGGTGCTATATTTATTGCATTGTTGTTTCTGATTTTCATAAATGATTTAGAAAATATTAATATTTGAAAAATCAATAGGCAGATGATACCGTTATTATGAATGTAAATAACAATATTGATATTGCAATTTAAAAATGCCAAGAAAGTGCAAACAATATTGACTTTTGGCATTTTGAAAAAGGAATTTATGTCTTGCAATGGTGGTCGAGAGGTCAGTGCGACTGCCTTGCACTTGCAGGCAGTTGCCCGGGTTGTGGGTTCGCGTCCCGGCCGATGCTATGACACTTAAAAAAAAGGAATTTATATAAAATGAAAAAAGTCAAAATGTATGTTAATATGCTCTCCTAATGTGAAATGTAAAAATATTGATCATTATCTGCGTTCATATATATATAATGTAATATGTAATGATGTAAAGATAATAAATGTATAAAATAGAACAAGTAAAATATATTACATATCTTGGAATGACAATAGATGAAAAAATATTTTGAAAATGCAATAATATACTAATTAATAAATTTAGATATTTTATAACAATTTTTTACAAAATCACCAATATTTTGCCTTTATATATCAATCTTTATGTAAGTCTTTATTGAAATATGGAATAGCGCTTTATGGTTTGCAAGCTTTTCTTTTGCATTGGGGCAAAAAAAAAAATTGATCTAATAGAGGAAAATTATATCAAAATAAAAAAAATGGATAAAAAAAATAATATTTTATTATTCAATCAACTTCGTAAATACATAATTATAAAGAAAATTTTTTTTGATAGTACTTTCATAAAAACTTATATAAACAGATACACACATAGTTTTCAAAATATTGTAATAAATCTGGAACTAAAATTAGAAATCATTATGTTTTAAAATTATTCAATAATTTACTTATTAATTAAAAAGACTGTAATATTATAGGAAAATAGAATATTAAATTAAAAGATGTGTTCAAACGAGGAAAGGGAAAAAAACTTAGTATATAGAAAAATATATATGAATATAATATTATACAATCAATATTTTTATTATATAATTAATATATTATTAAAATGTAATTTATTGTTATTATCATTAGCATATTTTGTATTAGGTAAAATTAAAAGAAAATGTAAACATATAAACTGTTATGAACATTTTCTTTTACATAAACTTAGTAGGAGAAGAATGACATTTGTAATATATTTTTACCCGATTTAAATGAGTGAATGAAATGAATATATTTATTTTAATAATAATGATGATCATAATAATAATAATAATAATAATAATAATAATAATAAATAATAATAATAATAATAATAATAATAATAATAATAATAATGGTACTTGAGTATTAACTAAGCTATGATGTACTACACCCGAAGGCATGCTACTCTAATTTTACGATTTTTAAGATAACGTCTCCTAGTGATCTCCGAACACACTTAATCGATAAAGTTTGCCACAGATCATGTGGAGAAGTCACCATGAAGATCGCAAGATTAGAGTAATATGCCTTCGGAGCAGTACGTCATATCATAGTTAATATCAAAGAAGGAGAAGGAGATGTCCACCATCTTGGCCAAACCCTGAAACAAACAAATGAAATAATAAGTAAAATTGACTAAAATGTTAATAATTAAGAAAATGTAAATATAAACAATCAAAAATCATTAGAATTATTAACGATATTTAATAATCATTTGGCCCTGTAAATAATAAAATGCCTGAAAATGCAAACTCTTAATTATGAAAATGTAAATATGAAAAATGGGATAAACCAAAAATTTATTAACGATATTTAACAATAATTTGTTACGGTAAAATAATTATGAAAATGTAAATATAAATAATTAAAAATCAGTATTTTCAATTATATTTTAATCAAAAATCAGTATTTTCAATAATATTTTAATATTCAAACAAAAAAATTAATCAAATGTAAATATGAAAAATGGGATAAACCAAAAATTATTAACAATAATTTGCTACGGTAAAATAATTATGAAAATGTAAATATAAATAATCAAAAATCTTTAATCAAAAATCAGTATTTTCAATGATATTTTAATATTCAAACAAAAGAAGTAATAGCTAAACCCAAATTCATTACTTACAAGTAACTGCCTTTCATAAATATTGCGATATACAAAAAGAGTGAAATGGCGGATTTTACAACCAATTTTTCCCCGTACTGTTTCCAGAATGTAATTATAAGCAATATTTAAGCAATCGACAAACAAAAGGCAATAATAGGTAAAAAAAATAATTTTTTTTTCACGGTATTTAATAAATCCAAATTGATTATATTAAAAGAAAAAGTGGGAAAAATTGCTGTCAAATATTTACTACAAGTAACTGCCTTTCATAAATGCTGCGATACTGAACAACATAAAATGGCTGATTTTAGAACCAATTTTTAGCCATACTGTTTCCAGAATATTATTATAAGCAATTTTTAAGTAATCGTATCATGAAATAATGCTGCAATAAGAGGTAAAAAATCATATTTTTTTTGGCGATGGTATTTAAAAAAAAAAAAAAAGCAAAAAAATTATTATCAAAATTTTAACTATAAACAATTTCCTTTCTCAGTTACTGCGATAATGAAAAAGGAAAAATGACACCATGACAAGAAATTTTCCCCATACCGTTTATGAAACAAAATTGCAAAAGTAAAAAAAAAGGTATATTAAATAAATTGTACTTACAAATAAAAGTTACTGTGGTGGACTGAATTCATGGATATGTTGCAAAATAGCAGTAAAAGGTTCATCTTTGAAGCATCGCCTACACATGAATTCCATTAAATATAAATCCAAGTGTTGTCTAGCTGTACCTCTGTGCTTCTTGTTCCACCATTTTAGTAGCCCCTGCAACCTTTCTATATTTTGAGTGTCAACTCCAGTCGATGGGTCCACAAAATTATAGGTGTGATTGACCTGAAGATGATCGTATCCGGCCTCCTTTAATTCATCGGTTTTATAACCTTTCCAGCAGTCACTGTAAATCGTAGATCCTTCCTGCACATTGTCTCTGATGGCTTGCATGAGAGTGGATACGGTTCTGTCTTGAATGGCTACCACAAAACATTCATCCATCTTCCTGCAAACATCACCGAACATCCACTGCTGGGGGAGTACTCTGCTGGCATTATTTTTTCGTCTTGAAAAAAGACTTTCGTCAATTTCAACAACCCTGTTAGGGCCTCCAATTTTCACTTTTTCTTTATGCAATAGTATCCATGTGCAGACTTCATGGAGATAATTGTTCCAGTCAATTGTTGTTTTACTGGCGATTTCCAACTGCTCCTCACAAAATCGTACCGATGTCAATTCTCTACACCAACTATATATAAATCTGATTGCAGTGACCAAACTAATTCTGGATCCTTCAAACCAAGTCCCTTTTCTGATAGTGATCCTTTTACAACAGTCTTTAACATTGCAGCGCCATTGCTTCTCATAGTTCTTAATATATATATAGTCATAAGATGGCCATTAACACAAAATTTCCCACTCGGGGTAATTCCATATGTTTGGAAAAATTCAACTGCTTCATCTTCAGAAGATGGTAAGTCCCACAATTTTATATCCAACATTTTCTTGTAAGTTGTTGATTAGTAATAAGTTAAAAAAATTAGTAATAAAAATAACACGGCAATCAAAATGTAAATTAGTAATAAAAATCACAAAAATGGTAATTAGTCAGCAATAAAAATGTTAAATAAATAGCAATAATTAATAAAAATCACAAAAATTAGTAATCCAAATCACAGCAATGAAGATGTAAAATAAGCAATAATTTCGCAATTAGCAAAATGAAAATCTCACAAAATGGCATATAACAGACAAGAGAAAAAACACCTCTTGCTTGCAATATGACAGCAGGTAAAAGACAGATATTTACCACAATTCACTGCAATATTACGTAATCTCGAAGTTGACCATGAAAATACCTTGATCACTTCTATCGTTTAGTCATGCCAATGTTTCAGTTGCCATGACATTGTTTTGCTTGATCATCGATCTTATCTACCGGTGGCTTGTGTAGTACATCATAGCTTAGTTAATACTCAAATACCAATAATAATAATAATAATAATAATAATAATAATAATAATAATAATAATAATAATAATAATAATAATAATAATAATAATAATAATAATAATAATAATAATAATAATAATAATAATAATAATAATAATAATAATAATAATAATAATAATAATAATAATAATAATAATAATAATAATAATAATAATAAAATAATAATAATAATAAAAAAAAAAAAGAAGAAGAAAATAATAATAATAATAATAATAATAATAATAATAATAATAATAATAATAATAATAATAATAATAATAATAGAGCAAATAAATAAAAAAATTCAAGGAATTCAAATACCAAATACTAATACATACATTCCCTGCATAGCTTATATGGATGATGTCACAGTGTTTCTAAACTCAAAAAAGCAAATACATATATTACAGGAAATAATAGAAGAATACACAAAAAATTTCAAATTAAAAATTAACATCAATAAATCAGTAGCATGGTCAATATACACAGGCAAAACAGACACACAAATTTATCAAGGTAAGCCCAGTAATTTCCTGGGTTTTCCTTTCCACTTGGGAATGAGCCAGATGAGAAGGAATATACAAAATAAACTCAAGTTCGAAGCGGAAAGGATCATAACATCACTCTCCAGATCATATCTCTCACTCTATGCAAAAGTGTCACTATTTAATCAACTTATAATGACCAAAATAACTTACTACCTGCCAATAATTACTTTTACAAAACAATTTACAAAGTCAATTAACTCACTCTGTAATAAACTATTATGGAACAGAAAAATAGTAGCAATTTCCTTAAAGCAACTTAACCAACCAACAAAATGGAATGGCCTTGGACTGCATGCTATACATACTTTCTACACACAAAAAACAGTAAATCTACTGATTACAATATTCAGATGTTTTCCAAACTTAGAACCAAAAGAGGAAATCACACCAACAGACCGACCCCCACCCACAGACAATTATATAAATACACTATTGATAAGTATTAAAAACATTAAAGATAAAATAGCACTGAAGAATCCAATTAAATATACTTATTGGCAAATTCATGATTTTCTAACTCAAAGCCAAGAAAACAACAATAGGATAACAGTACTAGGAATAAATAATAGTCAATTACTCAAAAAGTACAAAACATGATAGTTAGAACCTAAATTGTTTGACTTCATTCTCAAATTGAATTTAAATGCACTACCTACAGCACATTTCATTCGGTTCAGAAGATTTTACCTAAATGTTGATCCAATGTGTGCTTTATGTCACCGGGAAGAAGAAACACGAGAACATTTAATATATCACTGTAAAGGCTTAGAAAAAGTCAGACAAATGATGGTGAATAATTACAGGAAAAGGGAAACCACAATAGAAAAAATGCTAAAGGCTTTCAATGAAAATAAAATACCTATAATACGTGCAGCAACTTTCAGTATATATGCCTTATGGTGTACTAGATGTGCTTTCACTTTAGGAAACAATCCAAGAAGACATCCCAACACATATCACAACAAACTAGGAAAACTTAAGGAAAGGGACAATCTTCTAGCACCACCGGACATTTATGCTGCCACATGGTCTCTATTTAAAATAAAAGCAGCCTTATAATGGATAGACCAAATACAAACTCTGAAAAATGGAAAACTGAAATGAACTCATAATAAGAACTGAAAAATCTAAAAGGTGTGAACTGCAAAAGACACTAATGGTTAAAAAAACAAAAGTATGTCTTCTGTGTTTCAAGATGTATCCTAGAATATGTTTTATACAATGTATTACTTGATAAGAATGTAACCTTTTTTTTGCCTAATAAAGTTTGCTTTGAAATATTATAATAATAATAATAATAATAATAATAATAATAATAATAATAATAATAATAATAATAATAATAATAATAATAATAATAATAATAATAATAATAATAATAATAATAATAATAATAATAATAATAATAATAATAATAATAATAATAATAATAATAATAATAATAATAATAATAATAATAATAATAATAATAATAATAATAATAATAATAATAATAATAATAATAATAATAATAATAATAATAATAATAATAATAATAATAATAATAATAATAATAATAATAATAATAATAATAATAATAATAATAATAATAATAATAATAATAATAATAATAATAATAATAATAATAATAATAATAATAATAATAATAATAATAATAATAATAATAATAATAATAATAATAATAATAATAATAATAATAATAATAATAATAATAATAATAATAATAATAATAATAATAATAATAATAATAATAATAATAATAATAATAATAATAATAATAATAATAATAATAATAATAATAATAATAATAATAATAATAATAATAATAATAATAATAATAATAATAATAATAATAATAATAATAATAATAATAATAATAATAATAATAATAATAATAATAGAGCGTCACCTAGCCAAGTTGCCAGCAAGCAAAAAGCCTCTAGTCTTTTTCTTTTAGAATTCTTTTCCAAAATGATATGAAAGATAGGAATTTAAAGTAAAACAATATTTTAAAGAAAAGTATTTATCAAAAATGAAAAGATTTATTATTAAATAAGGGAAAGGAAACGTTTATAACTAGGGCACATAATCAAGCATTAAAGAATAGGAAATGAAAAGCCAACACATGAAAACACAATCATTGAAACATAGTTTAAATTCAAATAATAATAGGAGGAAAAAATATCAGAAGTAAAAAAAAAAAATAGTAACAAATTTTAATAATTTTTATTTTTTGGGGAAAAAAAGAATAAAAAGCTGAAACAATACCTGTTTTTAAAAATCGCCATACAATAAAATGGCAACATCACAGTCACCCAATCATGAAGTAGATCCATCACAAGGCACAAGTAAAACATATGCCACTATAGCAAAAAGATCTCTTGATAATGTTAACCCGGGAAAAAATCCAAGATTTAGAAAAACAACATGGAATGATCTAATAAATTTCGATTTAATTGAAAAAGAGAAAAATAAATCCACCCCCATCCACTCAATAGACAGATGAAATGCTGGAGCAAATTCGAGAGAAGTTCAACAACACCATTCCAAGAATGCTCTTTGCAACTTTCAAAAGATTTTTCACCAAAAAATCAACAGTAATAGCTGTCACTGACAATCAATGCATATTCTTTAGCTTTTCTCAAACACTACTCATTGAAGCACTAGAAAAAGCAAACTTACTTGAATTGGTACAATGTATAGGTGAACATCCTAATAATAGGTATGTAGCAGTTCAATTCTACACAAACACTCAAAAAGAAAATTTCAAAAATCATATTAAGACACTCAGAAATTATGCAATAGTACAAGTAGATGAGAGTAAATACAGAAATATCTCTTATGGAATCCTAAAAATACCTACTTTGGGTATAATTTTGATGACTTCCATAGGATTATGAATTCATTTGTAACAGTAAAATCATTTCAACAGTTATATCTTAAGGAGACATCAATTCCAATACTTACAAATAGTTTTGAATATAAAATTAAGCTACATAAAGAAATTGACCCAGAAAGCATCCCCACACATATAATAGACCAAGAAGCCATGTTATATCCATACATCAGAGGTCTAAAACCATGGTGTTTTGTATGTGGTTAAAGAGGTGACATAGCAACTCAATGTAACAAGCAAATTCAAGCAATTAAAAATAAAAAAACTAGCAAAAAGCTTAGATCAAAATACAGAAAACTATAATGCAAGCAAACTGCCAGAGAATACAAGCAAACATCCAGAGAACAATGATTACTCAATATTTAAAACAGGCAAATTGATAGATAAACAAATTAAAAATGACACAATAGATAGCCAAGCAAACACATCTTCAATTACTCCAAGTAAAACAAACACAGGATGAAATAGAAAAAATTAACCTCCCAAAGAAATGGCTAATTTTAAAGTAACAAAAGGGAAAAATGAATGTTTGCAAAAAGAAGCTAAAGAGATCCCAAAAGAAAATAAAAATCAAACAGAACACACAATAATAAATAAAACCACAACAGAAATCATGGACAACATTACAGACTTTTTTTTTCAAATGTTGGAAGCCCATCACTGGAAAGCAAAAGAAAGCAGCCAAAAAACAAACAAAAAAACTAGAGAAAGCAAAAAATGAAAACAAACGAGCAAGAACTTACACAAGTAGACATGGCAGAACAATTATCAGATGACAGTATGAAAAAAAAATCACTCTCATTGGAAGCAATGGCTTTGATAAACGAAAACAAAGAGAGTGCAATATATAAATAGACAAATAGTGAGTCTACAAGCAGCAAATAAAACTACAGTATAAAAAAAAGTTATCTTGCAGGCAGGAAATAAAAGTCAAGCTCTCTACCAGAGAAAAATATAAATAATTTCCCCTACCATGAAGCATAAACAATTCAAATGAAGATAAATATAAGTGCAATAAATGTCAGAGGACTAAACTCCACTAAAAGAATATAGCAAATTGATAATTGGATACAGATAATCCAGCACAACATATGAATAAAATGGGTTTTGGCACATTCTCCAGGGACACAGCAGTGCCATCAAGTGGCACAGGTATATTTATCAACCAATAATGCCCATTCACAACTTTTAAAATAATTTTTATACTTGCAAATCTACTTATAACAATTTTCAATCAATGTTATTTTTGTCTATATACCTCCAGGGCTAACAGTAATTAACATAATAATTTCAACTATAAACTCAATTTTAGAAACCAATTCCCACCCTACTATTCTTGCTGGAGATTTTAATATGACTTATAAAAGTTTGTCACAAAATGGATATATCAACTTACAATACCACTTATAAGTGGGGAAGGTTTTCTTCCACTGGATTCAGTATCTTTTTATAATATATAATAACACAGTAAATGTACATCCACTTTTTCTTTTAAAATATATATGTTCTACAATAATATCAACAAATTAAAAATCCTTCTCCTTTTTCTTTTCAAAAACTTTATTTTCTTATCTCAATACTGAACATATATATATATATATATACATTTATATAATACAAAACTCTAACGTTTCAACTTTTTTTATCTCATACAGTCATTTTCAAGGATCTGCAACAACAATATGAAATATGTATTTATAAATAAACTTCAATTCCATAAAAACCTTAATCTTACATTAACATAAACAGTAACAAACATATTAAACATATATAAATATATTTTACTTACATCTCTCTCCCACTGCTATATTTTATTACTCTTTCTTTTTTTAATTATTTAATTACAAATCCGTCTTAAAATCATCCAAGAAACTTTCTATACAAATTTAAATACCAACTCTAATTTCAAAAAACCTCCCTTTTTTAAAATCTTATCTAGAACTCATCTTAAAACTACATTCCTAAACTATATCTGTAAATGAATATAAATAAATATAAACATCTTTTTTTTCTCTTTTATACAAAAAAACCTTTAACAATTTACCTAAACCCATTAAACATTCATTTTAACTATACATTATTTTAGATTCCTTATCTATTCCATTAATTCTATTTAAAGTAGGATTATATTTTTTTATATAAAAAAATTCTTTTACCATCCTTTCCCTATAATTTTTAACCCTTTCCAACATTTTAATATTAAATTCTTTATGACCTAAAACTTTACAATGTGTGTAAATATTTGAATTTTTGTCATATAAATGTTGTCTAAGTCTAGTTTTTAATGTATTCTTAGTTGTACCAATATATAAAATCTTTTCCCCCTCCCTCTTATAATTTAAACATTCAATTAAATAAATTCCATTCATTTTGTCAGTTTCTATATTTTTTGTATCATTAATTAAATTTCCTAAATTCAATTTCTTTTTATATACTGGTTTTATAATTAACCTACTTTTCCCTTTGTATTTATTATTTATATTTTTTATAATCTTTTTAATCTTCATAAAAGTATCTCTAGAAATATTATAACTATTATATATAAAATGATTTACATCTTTCCCATTGTTTCTCTTCTTAATTATTCTTTTATTATTTTATTATTATTATAATTTATCAATAACTTTAAGTGGATAATTATTTTTTATACCTTCCTCTTTTATATTACTAATTTCTTTTATAAATAATTTTTCTTCAGAACATTAATTTTATGTTCATATTCAATATCTGAATCCCAACTACTTAACAAACCATAAAAAGAACCACATAAGGCATTTGATATAATATTCAATAGATATATTAAAGATACTAATAAGAGTATAAAAATGGAATGTAATTAATTGTATGATATGTTAAATATTTGTTGTAAAGATGTGGTATTTAAATATAATGAAGTATATTATAAACAGTGTAAAGGATTGAGTATGGGGAATAGTATGAGTGGATTGTTAGCTGCTATATTTATGGATGATTATGAAGATAAATATTTTTGTATTACAAAATATCAGCCTGTTTTTTGGGTTAGGTATGTTGATAATTATTTTTTAGTGTTCAATGGCAATTATAGAAAATCTGAATGTTTTATAAGATATATTAATTCACTTGATGATGACATTAGTTTTACTATGGAAAAAGAAAAAATAATGTAATTAGTTATATGGATGTTATAATAAAAATAGTTATTATTAAATTGTAAGGTTGCTATTGAAACAAGTGCATTCAGAAAAAGAAACTTTTTATGGTTTGTTAAGTCATTGGGATTCAGATATTGAATATGAACATAAAATTAATATTATTAATAATAAGATAAACAGAGCAATTAATTTATGTTCTGAAGAAAAATTATTTATAAAAGAAATTAGTAATATAAAAGAGGAAGGTATAAAAAATAATTATCCACTTAAAGTTATTGATAAATTATGTAATAAAAAAATATTAAAAGAATAATAAAGAAGAGAAACAATGGGAAAGATGTAAATCATTTTATATATAACAGTTATAATGTTTCTAGAGATACTTTTATGAAGATTAAAAAGATTATAAAAGTTATAAATAATAAATACAAAGGGGAAAGTAGGTTAATTATAAAACCAGTATATAAAAAGAAATTGAATTTAGGAAATTTAATTAATGATACAAAAAATATAGAAACTGACAAAATGAATGGAATTTATTTAATTGAATGTTTAAATTATAAGAGGGAGGGGGAAAGATTTTATATATTAATACAACTAAGAATATATTAAAAACTAGACTTAGACAACATTTATATGACAAAAATTCAAATATTTACATACATTGTAAAGTTTTAGATCATAAAGAATTTAATATTAAAATGTTGGAAAGGGTTAAAAATTACAGGAAAAGGATGGTAAAAGAATTTTTTATATATAAAAAAATATAACCCTACTCTAAATAGAATTAATGGAATAGATAAGGAATCTAAAATAATGTATAATTAAAATGAATGTTTAATGGGTTTAGGTAAATTGTTAAAAGTTTGTATAAAAGAGAAAAAAAAGATGTTTATATTTGTTTTATATTCATTTAAAGATATAGTTTAGGAATGTAGTTTTAAGATGGGTTTTAGATAAGATTTAAAAAGGGGGAGGTTTTTTGAAATTAGAGTTGGTATTTAAATTTGTATAGAAAGTTTCTTGGATGATTTTAGACAGATTTGTAATTAAATAATATAAAAGAAAGAGTAATAAAATATAACAGTGGGAGAGAGATGTAAGTAAAATATATTTATATATGTTTGTTACTGTTTATGTTAATGTAAAGTGAAGGTTTTTATGTAATTGAAGTTCATTTATAAATATGTATTTCATATTTTTGTTGCAGATCCTTGAAAATGACTGTATGAGATAAAAACAGTTGAAACGTTTGAGTTTTGTATTATATAACTGTATATATATGTTCAGTATTGAGATAAGAAAATAAAGTTTTTGAAAAGAAAAAGGAGAAGGATTTTTAATTTGTTGATATTATCTTTTTATAATAACAGACACAGAACATTAATTGATTTGATGTTCTATTCTCTCATATTACACCACGCAATAGAAGTAAGTCTCTTCCCCTCCAATTTTCTTGATCATGCAGCACAAATAATTAAACTAAATTTAGACACATACAACAATACATTTAACAACATACAAAGGACAATAAAAATTCTACTTTTAAATAGTACTCCAGAGGCTCTCTTCTCAGTAATGTATATAATGTTAAACAAAATACATCAAATTAGACTGGACTCGATCTTCAAGTAGATAGCATATACAAATACCCTATCTTTTAACATAAATCACATTACACAAAAATCTATCCCTCCCCTCAAAATTAATCACATTAGCAGATGAAATAAATAAAAGAATAATACTGTCAAAACCAGTCAAGAATAACCAAGCAAACACAATAAAGCTAACAAAAATATATAATCAAATATTTGATAAACTGAAGCAATATATAACAATAAAGAAAGCCCTAGAGGGAGTCAAGGAATCAGTTAACTCTGTTTCTAGCTCTCCATTTCATTCCCTTTTTTTAGTCTAGGGAATTAAATTTTTCTAAAACGATCCCTATTAAAAAAGGGGAGTTTCTTAGCTCTCTTTTCATATACAAGCTATATCAACAATGTAATCACAAGTAAGAATAATTTCAACTTTTATTAAAATGCTATTTAAATATATGGCAGCCACTAAAATTACAAAAGATTTCTACAGAGATTTTATCTTTTAATGAAAATTTTCATTTAATTTAATTTTGTTTAATGAATGAGAGAGTCCGGTTGTTGAGAGGGCCCGCAGGGGCCTAAATCCTAGTTCTTTTGAGGTAGGTGGCTGGGATAAGGGTGCTGTGGTGATAGTTACCAACAGTGGTTTTTCTCATTCAAAAGATAGGACAAATAACATTATTTATAATGATTTTTTAACGTTATCAACACGAATGATTTTATCCATGTATTATTGAAAAATAAGTTGCAGTTTGGCTTCATGATTTTAATTGCAAGTGATTCATCTTATTTAATTTTATTACTTCCAATGTTGTTATTGATAGGGCTGGCCTTTTGCTGTTCATGTGATTTTCATGATGGATTAGAATGGTTTTCAGCAGAGACATTTTGAAGCTTGGATTTTTTTCTTGTTTTCCATAATTTTTCCAAAGTATTCAGGATTGCTCTCTTGTGAAAATATTCTAGGCCATTTGGAAGAACTGAACAGTAGATTGATTTAGTCCGTATTTTATGTTATCTCCAAGTGTTTTCCTATTTCTCAACTTATCTACTGCAAATTGGATTTCTTAAAATTGTACTTCTAAAACACTATTCATATTTGATTTCTAGACTTTACAAATAATTCCTAATAGTATCTTTTAATTAAAATTTTCATTACACTCAACTTTGCTGATTGAATGAGTCTGGTTGTTGGGAGGGAGCCCAGAGGCCTAAATCCTGGTTCTTTGGGGGGGGGGAGGTCTTGGATGAGGGTGCTGTGGGGATCATTGCCAATTTTGATTTTCTCATTCACAAGAAAGGAAAAAAACGCTATTCATAGTGGTTTTAGCATTATTGTTATAAACGATTTTATCTAAGTATTATTGCAAAGTAAGCTTCAGTTTGGCCTAATGATTTTAATTGCAAGTGATTCACCCTATTTAAATTTATTATTTCCAATGTTATTATTTTCAAGTGTTTTCCTATTCTCAACTCATCCATCGCAAATTGGATTTCTCAATATTGTACTCCTAAAATGCTACTCATATTTACACTTTAGACTTTACACATAATTCCTAATTGTAACATTCATTTGTCTTTAATGGTTAATCTTCTCGTATATCAATGCTGTGAGTTTTCACAGGTTAATCAATTTCTGGAAATACTATGGACAAAAAAATTCAATGTGCCATTTCAAATCTCCATATTATACTATGCAAATCAATATTTATCTTGGAAAACATTTTATACTCAATAAAGTATCTCTTTTATATAAAGGAAAAAAATTGTTTCACACAACAACATACATGGACCCTCAGATATATTCGTTGGACCTTAGGTTATCCATCCACAAACAAAGTCCTTATGGCTCTACAATAGGAAAAAAGAGTCACAGCAAGTTATAATATGCTATACCCTATATACAACTACTTAAAAAAGCTAACCAACCATAATCATTTCAAATCACATGAAGACTTTTTTGGAAAGCCAGAAACAGAAACACCATTTAAAATAAAGAATTTTGCAATAATTTTAAACTCAGTTTTAAGCACATGTTATCCAGAACCACCAGGAATCCCACAATTTGTGCTGTCACACCTCAGCCAACTCACAAATAAATATTTATGCCAACTTGCAAATCAGATATCACAGAAACTATACAATATACAAAGACTATATCCAATATCAATGGTTCCATTCATGAAAAAACAAGAACCGATTCCCATACTCTCCAATCTGAGACCTATCTCAATGGAACCATTAGAGATAAAAATACTGGAAAAGGTTATAAAGAAAAAAATTGAATAATACATAGTACCAATAATATCACAACATCATTATGCAAAAAGGGCTCATTTACAGGGCAAGCAGCACTGATATATAAAACAGTAATCAACTCAGTTACTAAAAAATGCACCAATGGTAATCCAATTAGATTTTGAGAGTGCTTTCAATTCAGTGCCAATAAAAATACTATTGAGTCAACTAAAAAAAACACAGATACCTAAATCAATATTATATACAATAGCCAATTTGCTTCTAAATAAAGAAATACATATCATGCTAAATGGAAGATCCACATCATCATTCAATCCTAGCCAATCAATCCCACAAGGTTCTCCACTAAGCACACTGCTATTCACCTTTTATTTAAATCCCTTACTAGAGCAAATCAATAAAAAAATCCAAGGAATTCAAATACCAAATACAAATTCATACATTCCCTGCATAGCTTATATGGATGATGTCACAATATTTCTAAACTCAAAGAAGCAAATACATATACTACAGAAAATAATAGAAGACTACACAACGAAGTTCAAATTAAAAATTAACACCAATAAGTCAGTAGCATGGTCAATATATGCAGGGAAAACAGACACACAAATTTGTAAAGGTAAACCCAATGCTTTTCTAGGTTTTTCTTTCCACTTGGGAAGGAGTCAGATGAAAAGAAATATACAAAATAAGCTCAAAGTCGAAGCAGAAAAAATCATAGTATCACTCTCCAGATTGTATCTCTCAATCTATGCAAAAGTATCTCTGTTTAATCAATGTATAATGACCAAAATAACATACTACTGCCAGTAATTAATTTTACAAAACAATTTACAAAGTCAATTAACTCACTATGTAATAAACTGTTATGGCTCAGAAAAGGAGTAGCAATTTTAATAAAGCCACTAAACCAACCAACAAAATGGAATGGCCTTGGACTGCATGCAAGATAAACTTTCTACACACAAAAACAGTAAATCTATTGATTGCCACATTTAGACATTTTCCCCTTCCATGGATAATTATATAAATACACTATTGATAAGTATTGAAAACATTAAAAACAAAATAGCACCGAAGAACCTTATTAAATATACTTATTGGAAAATTCATAATTTTTTTATCTCAGAACCAAGAAGACAATAATAAGGTAACAGTACTGGAAATAGATAATAGACAACTACTCAAAAAATACAAAAGATGGTATTTAGAACCAAATTTTTTTGACTTTATCCTCAAATTGAATCTAAATGCATTACCTACAGTACATTTCATTCAATTCAGGAGACTTTACCTAAATGTTGATCCAATATGTGCTTTGAATCACAGGGAAGAAGAAACACAAGAACATTTGATACATTACTGTAGAGGCTTTGAGAAAGTCAGACAAATGTTGTTGAATAATTATAGGAAAAGTGAAACCACAATAGAAAAAATGCTGAAAGCATTCAAGCAAAACAAAATACCAACAATACATGCAAACACTTTCAGCATATATGCCTTATGATGTACCAGATGTACATTCACTTTAGGAAACAATCCAAGAAGACACCTTAACACATACCATAACAAACTAAAAAACTTAAAGAAAGGGACAATCTTCTTGCACCACTTGACATTTTGGCTGCCACTTGGTCTCTCTTTAAAATAAGAGCAGCATTATAATAGATAGATTAAATATAATCTCAGAAAAATGGAAAGCCAGAATGGGCCCACAATAAGAACAGAAATATTTAAAATTGTAGCAATTACTAAAACTCTAATGGTAAAGGAAAAGAAAAGAAGTTTTTTTTCTGTATTTCAAGATGTATCCTAGTATATGATGTATAACCTGATATAATGTAACCAATTTTTGCTAATAAAGTTTGCTTTGAAACTTAATAATAATAATAATAATAATAATAATAATAATAATGATGATGACGATAATAATAATAATAATAATAATAATAATAATAATAATAATAATAATAATAATAATAATAATAATAATAATAATAATAATAATAATAATAATCCTGCAGCAACCTTAATTCTGCTGGTTGTCAAGACAAAGATTTCCGGGTTTAAACTCAAAAAATTATTCAAAACGAACATTTCTCAAATATAAAGTAATATATACACAGGGAATAAACAAAACTGAACAATCTAAAATTAGTTTTCGAAAAGTCTTTTGAATTGTTAACACAATTTTTTCATAAAATAAATTTTCCAACAATAAAATCAAACAACCAGCGGCTACCCACCTTGCTACTGCTTATTACCAAGACAAAGATTACTGGGCTTAAACCCCAAAAGACTGTGTAAAATTGACATTTTCCAAACTAAAAATCATGTACACACAGATAACAAACAAAACTGAACAATCTAAAATAACTTTTCTGGGAGAGTTTTTAATTGCTTACACAAATTTTTCGTAAAATAAATAATTTTCCAATGACAAAATAAAACAGCATAGTGACCCCCCTTCTTGTTAACTGCTAAGCAACCCTAAAGCAAAAAAATTTAAGTTTAACCGCAGACATATCAATAAATAAAGTTGGACAATTTTATGAAGCTTTTACGTGAAGATTTAAACCAAGTCAGAAAATTTTCAGCAAATAAAAAAATTTAGCATCGTTAAAATCAAAAAAGATAGTAGCCATGACACTAGGTGACCAAGCGGACAGCACCAAAAAAAAAAAAAAACTTCAATTATCACCAAAACTTTAATCTCCACAAAAACTTATGCAAGTGTAACAAAAACAACCTTGAAAATTTTAAACAATAGAAACAATATAAACTTATCTAGTCATAAAATGATACGAAGATAAATCAATGACATAAATGAAATGGATTTAAAAATACAAGAAACCCAAGATAAACTTATATAAACTCAACATAACATAGCAACCATGCAAGACATCTATCACATCACAGCATAAACTGCACCAAGAAATCTTTATAAAAAAGAAAAAAGTTTTTCTATACTGTATACATACGTAATCGTTGAATACTAAACACTTAAACTAATATATAATTTATCATTTACATTTATGTACACATGCAAGTTGCATAAATCTATGTAATCAAAATATCACACAGATTTAAAAACCTAATTGTAAGCCTCTTATAAAAATTGTACCCCCCTTGACTTATATAGTTTTATATATCAACCCATTCATAGAAAATCAATGACTGACATGAAAACATATGTGAATAGTAATCAATATACAATTTTTTTAGTTAAATAAAGTTCCTTTCTTTATGAACAATAATGATAACATTAAACCACTAAACATCACATGATCATCATTTCCTATGCTTACATAAACTGTTATAATAGAAAAAAAACTCTTCACACAGTAATGTCACCCAGTGTGAGCCAGAGCAATCAATAGATATAAGAAGATTTATGCATAAAATCCCTATCTAGTGCTTACTCATTCAATATTTTTAGACAAGTTTTAGCTTGTGGCTTTCAACATTCAGGATCTTAAATTTCAGAGCACGGCATTTAGATATTAGGATCTAATGCAACCCTCTAGCAGCCACTTCTTGCATCTATTGATTACACTGGCTTGCACTGGGTGGCACTACTATATGGAGGGTTTTTCCTCCATAATAATATTGATGATGATGATGATGATAATAGTAATAATAACAAGAAGAAGAAAAAGAAGAAGAAAAAGAGGAGGACTTGAAAGTGAAATAGATTTACGCCTGCCCGTTAAAGTTTGAAGATGATGAATGATGATCTAGACCAACTGATGAGTGCTGGTTCAGCATGAAATATATATACTGGAGATCATTTATCTTTTTCACATGTATGTGGTCATGTGTATTAATTGTATAAAATAATGTGGATAGCTAAAAAGAGTTTGAAAGTCTGTATTCAAATCCCCTTTAATTACATCGAATCTCCAAGTATATAAATTATATTTGTATTCAAATACTACTACTACTAATATAATAATAATAATAATAATAATAATAATAATAATAATAATAATAATAATAATAATAATAATAATAATAATAATAATAATAATAATAATAATAATAATAATAATAATAATAATAATAATAATAATAATAATAATAATTCTATTCCATATACTTATTGTTTTCCTGAAGGTTTATGATGCCAGTATATTATTTGTATTTATATGTTGGAATATTTCCAACATCTAATATTCAGTATTGAATGTCTTGAAAAAAATGTAAGTTTAATTTTCTCTAAAGATATACATTCAATACTTAATATTAGAATATCGAAATAGTCCAACGTATAAATACAATTTCATATATTTACCTATATTGTCAATTAAGCACAGCATGATACCATTCGTATTTGAAGTAGTGTGTTTTTTTAATTCTGTTAATAATTTAAATTTTAAAAAAAATTAACTGAAAAAATATTGAAACATTAAATTAAGTATGTATTTGTTTTATATTCCAGTGGAATCCCTGCCAAATATCAGGCAACGATAATAAAAATATATTGTGAATGGATTCTGTAAAAGTCTCTTCAAAATTATATGAAAAGTACCTAATTTTAAGATTCATATTCTATAATGAGACTCAGTAGTATAGCTGAGAATCACGTTTAAGTAAATGCACATAAAAAAAGGAATTGGTCTTTGACACAAATATTTGTAATATTATTCATAAAGTTTTTTATTATTATTATTATTATTATTATTATTATTATTATTATTATTATTATTATTATTATTATTATTATTATTATTATTATTATTATTATTATTATTATTATTATTATTATTATTATTATTATTATTATTATTATTATTATTATTATTATTATTATTATTTAATTTATATCTATTATATAAATGGTACCAACATATGCTTAATTATGGTTATCATAATAATCATACCAACATATTTTATTTAGTTAATTTATTTAATTACAGTGTATATATATATAAACATAAAAAATATTCCAGCACATATTGCTACTGAAAATTAAATAGAAAATATTCAAATCACCCTCTCCCCACCCACAACGTTATGGTATTTTAGCAATCCTCTCTGTGAATAAATATGTCTGAACTTCAAACATCCAGCTCAAAAGAATACTCTCTCGAATTATATACTGCAAATGATATTATATATTGAAATTCATATCTATTCAAAGAAAATGCATGAAATCAAATTAGCAGTGATCTTAAATTGCTAGTAAACAAACATGTTCAAACAAAGAGCTTGAATTTAAATTAGCAACGATCTTAAATTGATAATAAACAAACACAAGTATATGTAAGTTAAACATGTTTGTGCACTAGCAATTTAAAATAATTGCTAATTTAATTTCACACTCTTTGTTTGAATACATCTGAATTTCAATATACAATTCAAGAGGATATTATTTTGGTCAACTGTTTGAAGTTCATATTTATATTTATTCACAGAAGGCATTGCTGAAGTATCATAACGTTTGGAGGGTGATTTGAATATTGTATATATTTATATATATAGTGACTATAATATTACTACTAGACTATTAGGTAGATGAGTGAATACATTAATTGTATGAAAGAAATTACAGAATATATTTACTAATTTCTTTGATGTATTTGGTATTTGTTTAAAAATGTATTACATTAATTTATTATTTTTCAATAATTTATCTTTTCAGATGTCATTTACTCAATGGGAGGAGGGAGAACCAGATAATTGGCAGACAGGACAAGCATGTGCCATTATATTGAAAGGTCAACAACCTAATTCACGCAGAAAAAATGAAGGATATTGGTATGATCATTTTTGTGGAGACGAATTTTTCTACATTTGCAAAATAGTTTTAAAATCTTCTGACTCTCCACCAGTTGCTTCAGGAAGCACTGGAAGTGCGTCTGGAGGATTTTCACGTAAGTAAAAAGTTTTGCAAAACAATAAAAAGTATAAATTAGAAATAAAGAGTGATAATTAGTTGATACATTGTTGTTAATAGCTTACTATTATCTGTCATTGTTTTGACCTAATTTATTGTAACATGTATAGAGCTTCTTCATAAATTTTAATGAGTTGTGTTGTTTTAGCATTTATTTTATAATAATGTTACATCATTAAAGTGTTTAATCTTAATATCCTTTATCACCTTTATAATTACCATTCTATACAGTAGACCTAAAATTTTGTTGTTGGATCAAAGCTCACTTCTGCCATTTTCTACAAATATCACATGATTTTTTGAACACACACACACACTTATATATATATATATAGTACCCCATTAATCTAAAAATCGGGATTCATAGATTTAGAAAATTTTTGAAAAAGGACAAAATCGATAAAATATAACCTGTAATTGTAATTATACCAGTAAGATTAAAAATGTTTAAAAATTAAACATAATATATTCAATAACTTAAATGTAACTTAGTAATGACTGTTTCTTAAAAAAATAATTTAATACAAAAATAAATAGATTTAAATGCATTACTTATATTTAATTGATTATGAGAAATGTTGATATTGTCAAGTGGCAAAAACTCGAATATTATACTTAAAAAAGGTGTTTAAATCATAATGAGTTCATGAAAATATTTAATCTAATATATATATACATTTTGCAAATATTAAGTGTAAATGTTTAAAATTATACTTTTAAGTTGTACATAAAGCTAATGATTAAGTTATACTTTTTAGTGTATTTCAATGAATAATCATTAAATCATTTGACATTAGTATTGAGTTCAGTTGATAATTATTAAGATATACAGCAATTGAAAGTACTTCTGTACAAATTATATATTATTATTAATTATCCTTACTATTATCATAGTTTAAAATTTTACAAATGGGATTTTTTTTATTTCTTAACTTATATGTATGTATATATACAGTTTTGAATATAGTTACTGAATGTCCAAAGGACTGGTTACGTTTCATTAATTCATGTTATAAATATAATGAAAACCCATCCACGTTTGACAAGGCACTTGATTCTTGTAAGGAGAACCATGCTGACACACTCTATATTGAAAGTGAAGAAGAAAATAAGTATATCACAGGTAAATAATAAAATGCATAACATAACGAAATTATAATTTAAATTTTATATCTACTTGAACTTTTATTTTTAATAATTGTCTTAAAATCAAATAAGCAGCAAATATACAAGAAAAAATATTAACTGTTAACATTTATAGTTAAATACTATACTATCTACTCACAAACACACATAGAAATAATCAAGTGTTGTTAGCCGAGAGGTTAGCGCAGCTGCCTTGCAAGCAAACAGTTGGTTGCAGACGGTTGTTACGGGTCCGCCTCCCGGCCGATGGTATGACATATGAAAAAAAATACACACATAGACTAAATGTGTATAAACCAACGAACTAATAAAATACTTCTAATAAAATAAGTGACAAACGTCAATCATTTGGATATAAAGTTATAGAGATTTTTAAACGGTTTAAATTGCGTCTTCTTTGCATAATAAATTAAGATTCACCTCCAGTGCCGTAAAATATTAATTATTATAAAAATCAAATTTATCAGCAAGTCGTAAAATGGATTAATGAGTTAAATATAACCCACATTAGCTTAACAAATATGCTAATGGAATTTTATTATTCTTCATATTCGTTTCAAATAAGGATTACATTTACAAAAGGAATTTAATTATGCTTAATATAATCTTTAATGCTTTTATTAGAATGTTTCTATGAATTCCCAAAAACATTGAAATATAATGCAAGTTTAAATATTTCCATGGATTAAATTTTAATCTTTTATAACTGTTAGAGTATAAACCGATGGATTACAAAATGAACTTTATTATAATTTCTTCTTATTTAAATTAGAATTACTATTAGTAATGTAATAAAGTTCTCGAGATATTATTATTATAAGAATGTACAGGTAAATATTTTTATAAATTTTGTTATTTATGATATTGGATATAATTAAATATATGATTTACACGGAACTAGATTGTATTATTGTAACTAACTTTTAAACTTATATTAATTTGTTATATTAAATTTATTATATGTTTTATTGGTCCTTAAGTTTCAACCTCAAATTTATAATGAACTAATCATCCTTAGTTAGATAATTAGGTTAATAAGGAATATTTTATGCAGAGCTCCTATATATTTGTATTATTTTTTAAAAATGCTTTGTAGTATGCAATATGGCATCCTAATGATATGAATTATAATATATTATTAGAGTTTTACTCCTAACAAATTATTAAGCTTGTAAATAATATAGCTTAACAAGCAAATCCAGTAAAGAATATTAAGATATAAAACATATAACATATTTTAAATATCATTTAGGAGTCCTAAGCAAATAATTTCACTTGTTAGTGTGAAAGACTTATTCAGTATTATTAAGCGAGATTGATTAGTTATTGGGAGCAAACTAATTAAGGACAGCATAAAACATTTATTATTATGATTATTATTAATACCCTCCAGTATTTAAATTGAGGATTTATTTAAATAATATGCAATCTACTCCAGTGGACTGATAAATGTCTTTGCAACGCTGTATGATTTACACACTTTCATATCCCAAGCTTAAATGAAACTTCTATTAATATTTATTGATTGTTTTATAGAATTTTTATAATTAATTATTTTTGTTGTTAATCGTTTATAATTCATTTTATATATTATAATAAAGCAATTGGTAATTTTAACGCTTCTATTTTGACATCATTAAAAAGAACAACATAACTGCATATTTACTGAAATAAAGGTCATATTATAAGATATTAGATTACACATAAATTCATTTGGATTGGATACATCATTACCGTTACTATTTTTATCTAAAGCACAAAGCTCTAGAGTAAGATGAGGTACATAAAATTCCCTTTTACTTCTATGCACCCTAAGTTAATGAATAAACTATTCATATATACATTTATTTTCTTATTTTATGTAAACGATTACAATTAATTTATAACCCTGAGATAAGTTCATTAGTTAACATTATTTTTAAAATTGCTAACCTTAGTTTAAACACAGAATAATTTATATCTAATTAGTTCTTTGAGTAAGAAATATATCAGAAAATACTTGTTTAAAATTTATTAAGAGTAGTATTACACACACATACAAAAATACTCTGAGAAATTTATTAATTTAACATTTACGTATTATTAAAGTATGAAATAGTATTAATATTCTTTCATGTGGAAATAGAATACATATGCATGGCAAAGTATTTTGGAAAATGCATTTCCACATAGAACATGTCTCAAACGCTTGTTTTTTGCTTTTGTTGATTGCTAAATCATGAGAACCAAGCCCAGCACTTTATCTAATGTATAACTATTAAATAAAAAAATCTGAAATTTTCAGACATCCATATGTCTTCCAATCCAGCTATCTAACTTAAATAGCCATATGGGACAGAACTAAGTTCAGATCCACCATATATTAATGTATTAATATTGCTAAAGCTATTAATATACAATGTACCTGAACTTAGTTCAGTCCCACATGGCTATTTAAGTTAGATAGCCAAATTGGAAGACATATGAATGTCTGAAAATTTCAGATTTTCTACTTAATAGTTATACATTAGATAAAATGCTGAGCTTGTCCTAGTATTTTTAATCTAATGCTAAATATTCTAGCACCTCACTGATGATACCAGTAGCAAAAACTGGTCTGGGGCTGGGGATATTCTCAAAGCTTGTTAAGAGCTTATTTTGTGAGCTCTATATATAACATTTGTAAACTAACTTTACTTAAATCAGTATTACAATTGGAGCCAAAAAATCACAAACATTATTTAAAATGTATTGATGTTTTAAGAAAAAAGTTTTCAATTTGATATCAAAATATTCAAAGATTTCCCACCTACTGTTCCATATCTAAGAAACAAGGTCATGTACCTAAAATATTACAGTACCTATGACTTTGATAGTAATTCAAAAATTTATAAAATTTCAACAAATTATATTAAATTTAAATCTATTAAACCTTAATTTAAAAATATTACTACAACTTTAATTTGAAACCAAAAAATCTCTATACTGCCCTCTCATGAGTTGAGCCTTACTTAAAATATATTAAAGTTTTAAGAACATTTTTTTGAATTTGATATCAAAATATTCAAAAATTTCCCAATCACTGATATATATATCTAAGAAACCAGGTCATCTACCTAAAATATTGTTGTGCCATATCACTTTGATAATGATTTAAAATACATTTAAATTTCAACAAATTATATTAAATTTAAATCTATTAAACCTCAATTTAAAAATATTATTATAATTTTAAATCAAAACAAAAACATTTCTATATTACTCTCTCATGGGCCTTACTTAAGATATATTAAAGTACTAAAAATGAATTGTAAATCTGTTATCAAAATATTCATTTTCCTCACCCACTGACTCAGATTTAAGAAACTAGGCATTGTAGTTAAAATATTATAATCTTTTATTGCTTTGCCTGATATTTCTTTCTTAGATACCAAATATGAACCAATTAATTGAATTTAAATCTCTTAAATCTTGATTTTAAAATTTTTATTCTAACTTAAATAATAAAAATGGTTACAATAGTTTACAAACAACCATACAAATAAACAAACAATACTGAAACTTAAATAAGTGTTTAATAATAAAAACAAACATTAATGATTTCTATTTTAAAGAGTTACATAATTGTTGATATTTTAATATTATTACTTTTCATATTAGACTTATAAATTTATAATTTATATTCATTCAAATAAATTTTATATAAGACCAAAAAAAATCATTTATATAATATTTAGGAATACTATGTATATGTTTTTGTTTACAGTTGTTTAAAACTTTTGCATGGTCTTATGGTGTAATGATTGAAGGATTTGCCTCACATCCAAATTTTGAAAATTTAGAGGTCACAAGCAGATTTTAATATTATTGTCAGATAAGTGCCTTGTAGATAAGCCATCTAGGCATGATTTTCTAAAGGTAATCTGGGTTGGTTAATTGCTGTGCATAAACGAATGATGGTGATATGAGGGAGATATTATGCTCCTATGAATATTAGCCCTTAATTATTTTTGTATTAAGAATTTTGTTTTCTCAGTGATGAAAGCTTTTATTCATCAAAAAGACAAAATACACAACAGTTGAAAAGGTTTACAAAGAGATGAATACATGGCAAAATGAAATTCAAGTACAATATGGTGAAGGGGAGGGGAATACATATGAGATAGGGAGAAGATGTGGAAAGGGTGTGTATTCCAGGCAAGAAAGAGGCTTGGTTACCTTGGTAAATTGATAGGAGGATCCATGTGTGACATTAGCTTTGGGGGAATTGCTATATGTTAAGTCTTTAAAGCTTTCAGGGATGGATGAGGAGATTTCTGAGTTATGCTTAGATGCAACAGGCTGAGTTTTGTCTCATAGATTTTTTTGAATAATAAAACTACACATTATTCATATTATACCCACAATTCATTATTGCTTAATAAATTTATTATTTTATAAATAGTTATTGTTGATGTTGAAAGTTACATAATGGAGTAGATATATTAAAGAAAGCATCATATTTTTATTTTAATGTTTGTTTAATCTACATTTGACAATTTATTTTTTTTAGCCACTTTTGGAAGTATAAGTTTTGAGACAAACTTTGATATTTATTGACCAATGTAATTTACAGACAGGTTTTGTAATAAAATGAAACCAGCTGAGAAATTTATGTGCTTTATAGATAGTACCCAGAATGCAAAAACAGAGGTTACGTTGTAGAAATAATTATAAATGCAGATTATTAGACAGATTAATTCTATTCTAGCTTGAATTGATCATTCACATTTGTAATATGACTGAGACATGGTTTTTTCTTAAAGTATGTATTGTGGATACAAAAAAATCTATTTATTATTGAGTATAAAAACAATTTGGACTAGTTCTTTGTCAACGGTTACATTATTAGTGATTTTATTGAAATCGTGATAATTTCTGCTCAGTGGAAGAAGAAATTAAGGGTGGAGTTTCACAAATAATATTAAAAAAATGGCCTAACTTTTTATGCAGATGGATGGCTGCAATTTGGCAGAATTCGAATGAGGGATACATTAATAAAAAACCAAAAAATTTCTAAAAATATAAAACTGAAAATTAATAAGTTGACATTTGTTAAGTATATTTAAAATGGTTAATGGATTAAAATTGCAAGAGAGATTTAATTATTGATTGATAAAAGTTATTTTAGATATTTTTTTATGCAGTAAAAATAACATATGAATATAAGAAATAATGTAGAAATCATATTAAATCCGCGAGAATACTTTTATATTTAATAACTAATATTTCAATTAGTAGAAGGGATTATTTGATAAATCTTTTGAATAATGATATAAGAAATGAGATAAGTTTTAATAATATATTTACCTTAGCTTCTCAGTT
>JAQFVV010007386.1:0-57500 GCA_028023455.1 Epiperipatus broadwayi | reverse complement strand
GTCATCTCTCTTTTTAGTAATAATGCCATCTTTTTTTCTTATTGCAGATATAAATTTCCTACCAATACCAAAATGTTGTTTTACACTCTTTAGATTTTTATTCTTTTCTACAGCTTTCCTTGCCAGTTCACAATTATACTTTCTTATATCATTTTCAACTCTTTTCTGCACCATTTTACAAAATTCGAGATATTCAATCTTTTTTAATGCATCATTGTTGTATATCCTCATATTCCTTCTTTTCTTCATAAATTCTCTAGTCTCAGTAGAAATTTTATTGGTCAATTGCTGCTTTTTTCTACCAGTTATCTTTGTTGCAGTTTTTAAAAGTGTATCAGTTATTTTCTTATTAATTTCATTCAAATCTGAATCATGTTCAAAATGTACTAATACTTGAATCCGATTTGTAAGTTCTAATTTAAATTCATTAGAATGTTTCTGAAGATTAGGAATATCAACTGTAAATATTGTTTTTTTTAAAATAATTTTTGTCTCTCTAGTTTTGCATTAACATGTATCTTACATTTTACTAATCGATGATCACTTCCTGTATTAAATTTATTAAGAACATTACAATCTTGAAATATGTATTTTCTGTTAGTCAAAATATAATCCAATTTTGCTGTACCTTCATTTGGATGCTTCCATGTCCATTTCCTTTTAACATTTTTCTCAAAAAAAAAAAAAGAATTCATAATATAAAGTTTTTCTTTTTCTGCAAACTCCACTAGTCCATGTCACCTCTCATTTCTATTACCATAAACCAAAATTAGCTACAGCCTTTTTGTCTTTCATTTGTTTACCAACTCTAGCATTAAAGTCTCCTATGACAATTTTAAAGTGTTGTTTACTCTGATCAAAAGCCTTTTGTACATCTATATAAAAATCTTTTACTATTTCATCACTATGAGAACTTGTTGAGGCATAAACCTGAATTATATGCATTTGGTATCTGCTATTGAGTTGTAAATCTAAGCTTGCCACTCTGTGCAATACACCATCAATCTCCACAATGTTATTCTTCCATTTTTTATTTATAATGAATCCTACTCTACTTCTATTTCCAATATTTCTGCCTTTATAGTAAAGTACATGCCCACTTTTTAAATCAATTGTTTTTCCACCTTTTCTTCTAACTTCACAAAGTCCAATAATGTCACATTTAATATAAGACAGTTCTACTTCTAACTCTTGGAATCTTCCTTTACTTCAAAGTGATCTGCAGTTGTAAGTACCTAAATAAAAAGTCATTATCAAATGGCAGCCTGAGTCTGCAATCAGGGGATTCTTAGCACCTTCCACCTTTGTCCACCAACGGCTGCTTTGATTGGTGACTTTACAGCCTCCTGGGAATAAGGGCCATAATTTATTTTTGTCTGTCATGATTGTATATATTGGAAAAATATTCTTAAACTCGGAGGTAAAATGCCAATAAACTCATCATGCTGGCTAATGCGTGTTGGTAAGCAGCCCATCCATGTTTATATACAATATGAATAATCACATAGTAATAACAACTGCAACGACAAAAACGTATGGAGTGGACATTAGGAATTTGCCCTGCTCGGTTCCTTTAAGGCCTCCAAGAGAAATCAAAGGGTCTCCTTTCAGTTAATAGCAAACTCCTTTCTGCATCCATATATATATATATATATATATATATATATATATATATATATATATATATATATATATATATATATAGTAATCTCACTGTAATCGGCTACAATACAAATAAATATAAACATAATAAGAGAAGATAGAAATTTTAATTTTAATAATAGCTTAGCTTGTTTTAATTTAAAAAGAAGTAAAAGCTTACTTTATATTTTAATTTTTTAAAAGGTTAACTGTATAAAAAAACTAAAAGGAATTAATTGATAAAAATATCATTTTTAAAAAATTCTCTCTTAACAGAAAAGAATTAATTAAAAAAAGGAGTAAAATTTAGATATTGTTTTTTTTGTTCTGCTTGAAATGAAAAGATATTTAGATAGTTTTTTGTTTAATTAAGGAAAAACTAAGGAATTAGAGAAATAAACTGAAATATATTAAAGTCCCTACTCCTGAGTATCAATTTTATACCTTTAGCTCTTCTTTTATAAAAAATAATGATAATATAATATATAATAGATTAAGATAAACCTTTTGTCTATGATTTGGAAATAGAATTAATTATTTTCAAAAATGTTTCATGTTGTTTAATAAAAAAGTGCCATCTGACAATGGGAGACTTAGGTATAAAAGACTCATTTTTATTGTTTAATTATCCTCCAGTCAGCTAAAACTGCTCTGAAATCCTGCCAGTTCACAATACCTCATCAATTAGAAGCCATGAGTTTGATTTTCAGTCAACTGTATTCATAAAAATCTATTATGGCTGAAAAGATATTCCTTCATGATGTTTACTCCATCTTTGTGCAATATAAACTAAGTGATATAGTAAGATACCTAAAGAGTTGCTAAACTAAGTGCCTTATTAATACTCACCACTGTCAGAGTTGTTTGCCATTATTATGATTAATTGCCTATAACGCCTGCTGAAAATCGTCAGAGAAGAAATAATCCATAGGCAGAAAGAGTGCGTACCATTAAAGAAAATATATTAATTATCTACCTGATATTCTCAGTCATTAAGTAAGCAATAATGATATGCAATATTTGACAGAAAAAACAAACTTGAATTACATCAGCAATAGAGACCTCTTTAACATTAAATTGAGATATCAAAATGTCTTAAGTGTCAGAAAGGAAAGACTGCAAAAATATTAAACTCAACAAAATTTGGTAAGATTAGTCAATTGACTCATTTTTGAATAATTTCTAACTTTGCTAATAATTAGCAAAATTGATTTAATTTAGAAAAGAGACATTTAATTTTTCTTAATTTTATCCTAATATTTCAATTGTGTTTTAATAATTTTAGTATAACTATATATTTATAAAAAGAAAAAACATTTGTTTTTATGTATTATAGGATTATTATTCTGATATTATTAACTGTTTTTATGTGTATAGGATTATTATTCTGATATTATTAACTCTGGAAATCAATCAAGCTGAAAGGAATTAAAAGAATTTAAGTAAAATAAATCATTATAATTTGAAAGATTCTGAAATAGTTTTATATTATTATTGATTATATACATTTGTAAATACAAGGGATTAGTGAAAGTTATTTTGTTTTACTGATTTTTTTGTTATTAATTTATAAATTAATTGTTACTGCTAAAAACCTCATTACTCATTAATTTCTCATTCAAAAGACAAGTATTTGGTCTGGATTTAACATTTAGATTATGTTATGATATAACTGCTCTGATAGAACTAATTAAAACATGTCTCTATTAGATTAATATATATGGGAGGTATATGATAGTTGGAAAATATGACTTATTTGCCATAAAACCAATGCTTGATTTAAGCTTCAGTCTCGTCATCATCAGTGATTAGAATAAAATTTTAATGCTATAGTCACTCAATCTTATAAATGGTTTCTGGCTGGATATTGAATGGATAAATAATCATTCCTTAAAGTAAGGTAGCATCAAATAATTTTCTAGTAGGCATAATTTATTACAATATATATATATATATATATATATATATATATATATATATATATATATATATATATATATATATATATATATATGGGATTTGAACACAGACTTTCAAGCACTCTTTAAGAGTCCACACTATCTCATACATATGACCACACATACGTAGAAAAACTAAATACTCACCAATATATATATATATATATAATATTATAAATCGATGTCTGTATTTCTATATATTTATATATTTTTTATAAGCTTTTAAATACTGTATTTTTAAATATTTATTTATAAATTTGCATATATATATATTTCACACTGAACCAACACTCATCAGTTAGTTCAGATCACCTCCCACATACATATATAATCAGTGCTCAGTTTATATTAAGATAGCAAATCTTCATACTTTAATGGACAGGCTTCAATCTACTTCATACACCAACTCTTCAGCTACTCATACCATTGAAAATCTGATGGTGGAAAGCCCAAATTCAATGCTGATGCCAATATTATTGTTATCCCCATGTTGATCTCAAGTCACTCTAACCCCTCATGTATAGGACCATTTAAATATATAATAGAGGGATGGGCAGCAAAATTACAAAATTTTCAATGGTGTGAATGGCTGAAGAGTTGGAGATTGGAATAGATTGAAGCCTGTTCATTAAAGTATAAAGATTTGCTATCTTAATATAAACTGAAAACTGGTTATATATATATATATATATATATATATATATATATATATATATATATATATATATATATATATATATATATATATATATAATCACTAGATGGAGCTTTACCAATAGCTCATAATAAACTTTTGTTTACATAAATGCCAAGAGAGACATAATTCAATATCTCTTTTGTTGTCTCCACCTCCACACCAGCTGGTTTCGAGCTAGTTGGCTCACATCAGTGAAGGGTAGGGAGACTAGAAACTAGATCTAAATACTAACTCTAAAATCAGGATTTATCAAACACATTTCTATCAGTTTGAAAGCATGAAATTTATCAGACATGTAATGTCTTCAAATCCAGCTTAACAAACTAGATAGCTATATGGGTCTGAAATCAGTTCAGTTTCTCCATATGGTAAAAGCCTCTACAATGTATATCATTGCAAAAATCTTCAAGGGTACATTTATGATAAACAAAACAAGTGATAAATTTTGTAACTTGCTTTTAGCTTGCATTTTATGATCATTAGATGAAGCTTTACCAATAGCTCCTAACAAGCTTTTGTTTACATAAACACTGAGAGAGATAGAATTCAATATCTTTTTCATTGTCTCCACCTTCAGACCAGCTGGTTTCAAGCTAGTTCACTCACATCAGTGAAAGGTAGGGAGACTAGAAACCAGATCTAAATACTAACTCTAAAATCAGCATTTATCAAACATGTTATTGCAGAGGCTTTTATTATAAGGTGAAATTGAACTGATTTCAGACCCATATAGCTATCTAGTTTGTTAAGCTGGATTTGAAGACATTATGTGTCTGATAAATTTTATGCTTTCAAACTGATAGAAACGTATATGATAAATGCTGATTTTAGAGTTAGTATTTAGATCTAGTTTCTAGTCTCCCTACACTTCACTGATGTGAGCCAACTAGCTTGAAAACAGCTGGTCTGGAGGTGGAGACAATGAAAGAGATATTGAACTCTAACTCTCTCAGTGTGTATGTAAACAAAAGCTTGTTAGGAACTATTGGTAAAGCTCCATCTAGTAATCATAAAATGCAAGCTACAAACAAGTTATGAAATTTATATATATATATATATATATATATATATATAAATTTCATAACATGAAAACTATTATATATATATATATATATATTGTAAAGTTTTCATGTTTTGGTTGATTCTGGTAGGCCTTCTTTTTACATACTATAAAGTGAAAGTTAATCAAGCTATAGAGAAGGAAATATCTTGTTCTTATTTCCAAAAACATAGCAATTTTTCCTGATTAACTAGCCTACTAATTATTATGACAGGACTTGCCGATGAAGTTAGTTTTAATTTATAAGAGGAAGCCATAGTCAATAGCCATCTAACTTTTTCATATCCTATAATTTTGATGCTAGTAACTAAAAGAATGGGGTTATGATTTCCCGGAACTTTATTTTTGTTAAAGCATATTATTCCCAGGGTTTATTCATCAAATAT
This sequence comes from Epiperipatus broadwayi, assembly GCA_028023455.1. NCBI lineage: Eukaryota > Metazoa > Onychophora > Udeonychophora > Euonychophora > Peripatidae > Epiperipatus > Epiperipatus broadwayi. The sequence goes on along the minus strand of JAQFVV010007386.1, from coordinate 51,758 downwards.
TGGCTAAGGTAAATTATACACTCAAATCCTAATAAATTAACATTAATAAATTTAATAACTAACCTTAATAATGCACAATGAAAAGTTGATATTAGAAATAAATATTTTATTCTAACAAATTAAAATATTTATAGATAAATTACTAATAAGTTGGAAAGACTACATGCATGCTAATCCAAACATGAATCAATTAATTAAAACAGTTCATATTACTTTAGATTTTTTAGGTAAACAAAAGTCTCTTGAATAATAAAATTTAATGTCTCTATCAGGATTATATTATAAGTTTATTGGAGAATGGTTTGCAAATGCTTAATTTAGTCACAATCAGGAATAGTTAATCTTAGCTTACCAGTTAGTTTAATGAGTTTCTGATGGTTATTGATTACCATGCATAGTTTTTCATGAGGTAGAATGAACTCATGGCCATTGTTTTTAACTTGTTCTTAGATCCTGGTTCTAAAGGCTAGTCACTTTTCTGGGGTTGACATCTTCATGATAAATGATGTCAAAAGCTTTAATCTACTTCAGCATAATGAATTATTTCAGCATAGAGTGTTCCTGGATTTTTCTTAATCCAGGACCAGCCAAAAGAAAAAAACATACAAGACTGTGATCACACTGATATTCTTTCTTTTATACTAGAGGTCTGGTTTTCAGACTTCTGTGCATATTTTCTTTTGTCCTTTTATCAACATACAAGAAATAATATTGTATATTCTTTCTTAAATTTAAGTTACAAAGCCTTTTTTTAAACATAATTATGCCATCTTTAATTGGAGTTAGAAAGATTTTACTAATTAAAATCTGCATGTAGAATTCTTTTTTTTAGTTTATCTGGATTAGTAATCTGTGTGTTTTATTGTTTCCAATTTTAACTTTTATTTTTAATTACATAAAAAAAATATTAATGAAAAATTTAATGTGCATTGTATGTTTAAAAAAATTACACAAACACACAAATAAATTTAAAATGCATTAATCTAAAAGATCTTTAAATTTACTTTTTTTAGCTTTTAACACATGCCAATATATTTGTACCATATAAAATAAATGGTACAATATCATCCATACCCACAAACAAGAATAAAATATGAATTTGAAATTTTATTCTTAATACAGTTAAAAGTATAACTTTTTTTTTGTATTAGCATACTGATATATTTTTGTAGACTCATTCACAAGTGTCTTGTGGCTTTAAAGCCTATATTTAGGGTCTAACATGGTGGGAATAAGAAACCTTTCCATATTCTCTTGTGTCCTTTCTGATTAAGTGTAATACTAACAATAAGAAGCCAAGTCATAAACACATATGAGGATTGCTCATTCTTTTGAGTCTTACAGGCTCATGGTAATTTGGTATGCCCTTCCATTTCTCAGGAACCCTGCTACATATAGATTGATGAGCATTTACAGATGGTCTTATGTTACATACTGCATACAAAAACTCAGAGCTATGCTTTTTCGCCTCTCCAGTATCTGCCTACCCAGTCAACACCTGTGACTTAATATCTACATCACCTGTGATCATGTTTTCTAGACATATTTAAAAAAATATATTTTTATAGTTGTATAATCTGTTTTAGTTAGTTAGTTTTTTTTAAAAAAACTATTATTCTTTCTATGGCTATGGGTTTTAGGCCATCATTGTAATGTTCTTTATACCATAATGATGCATCTCAGGTTGTGGTTGTTGTATCGAAGCCTCACATTGGGAAGCCATTGTAATGTTTTTCTCACTTTGATAGTTCTGGTAGGCCTTCTTTTTACACACTATAAAGTGAAAGTTAATCAAGCTATGGAGAAATATCTTGTTCCTATTTCCAAAAAACATAGCTATATTTCCTGATTAACTGGCCTACTAATTATTATGACAGGAATTGCCAACAAAGTTAATTTTAATTTGTAAGAGGGTGCCATAGTCAATAGTCTCCTAACTTCCTTGTATCTCATAATTTTGAGGCAAGTAACTAAAAGAATGGGGTTATGATTTTCTGTAACTTTATTTTCTTAGAGCATATTATTCCTAGAGATTAATTATTAAACATTGGCAAAGATAAATTATACACTCAAATCCTAATAAACAAAGATTAATAAATTTAATAATTAACATTAATAATGCACAATAAAAAGTTGATATTAGAAATAAATATTTTATTCTAACAAATTAAAATATTTAAAGATAAATTACTAATAAATTGGAAAGACTACATGCATGCTAATCCAGACATGAATCAATTAATTAATTTCATATTACACTTAGATTTCTTAGGTAAACCAAAGTCGCTTGAATAATAAAATTTAATGTCTCTATCAGGATTATATTATAAGCTTATTGGAGAATGGTTAGCAAATGCTTAATTTAGTCACAATTGGGAATAGTTAATCTTAGCTTACTGGTAAGTTTAGTGAGTTTACAAAGGTTGTTGATTACCATGCATAGTTTTTCATAAGGTAGAATGAGCTCATGGCCATTGGTTTTAACTTGTTCTTGATCCTGATTCTAAAGGTTAGTCACAAAAGCTTTTCTGGGGTCAATGACTTTATGATGAATGATATCAAAAGCTTCAGTCCACTCCAGCATGATGAATTATTTTAGCGTAGAGTGTTCCTGGATCTTTCATGATCCAGGACCAGCCAAAAAACAGACAAGACCTTGAACACAATAGTATCCTTTCTTTAATTCTAGAGGTCTGGTTTTCAGACTTCTGCACATATTTTCTTTTGTGCTTTTATCAACATATAAGGTAATAATCTTGTACATTCTTTCTTAAATTTAAGTTACAGCCTTTTTTTAAACATAATTCCACCATCTTTAATTGGAGTTAGAAAGATTTTACTAATTAAAATCTGTGAATGAAATTCTTTCTTTTAGTTTATCTGGATTAGTATTCTGCATGTTTTATTCTTTCCAATTTTGACTTTTAATATGAATGAAAAATTTAACTTTCATTGTATGCTTTAAAAAAAAATTACACAAACACACAAAAAAATTTAAAATGCGTTAATCTAAAAGATCTTTAAATTTACTTTTTTTAGCCTTTAACAAATGCCAATATATTTGTACCATATATAAATAAACAGTACAATATATATATATATATATATATATATATAACGATGACCCATATATGAACCCGGTATAAATGGCTATACTCAACTTGGGGCTGAACCTAAGAAACAATAGTAACTAAATACTTTGTTTTTTAAACCATTAAGCACCACATGATCACATTTCCTCTACTAGCACATTAATTGTTGATAAACAGAGCAAAACTCTCCATACAGTATTGTCACCTGTGCTAAACAGAGTAATCAATGGATGCCAAAAGGCTTGTGCATAAAATCCCTATCTAATGCCTACTCATCCAATATCCCCAGACTATTGAGCTTAGATTGAAAATATTTTTTGTGTTTTCAATTTCATTCTCATAGTTTTGTAGTTAAGTAGAGATAAAAGGTGGTTGCTAGAGGGTTGCATTAGATCCTAAGATCTAGATGCAATGCTCTCAGATCCAAAGCTCCTCACTGACGAAGACCACAAGCCAGAAACTAGTCTGGGGATATTGGATGAGTAGGCATTAGATAGGGATTTTATGCACAAGCCTTCTGGCATCCATTGATTACTCTGTTTAGCACAGGTGGCAATACTGTATGGAGAGTTTTGCTCTGTTTATCAACTTTGTTTCTTGTTTAAAAATTTTTTTATACAAAAGCTAAATTACATATGTTAAAATTGTTTAATTTAAAAAAAAAAAGAATTGACCAAAAACTTTTTTTTAATGAAAAGAGATTTATGCTATTTACATTATTTAAAATAAATCATTATGTTAAATCAGAGACAACTGGGTATTATAGGTGGAGCTGAGATGTTAGATCGGGTAGAGGAAATGGACAAAGGGGTAGAGTCAGTGTGTGTTTCTGTCTTAGTAAGAAAAATAAATAAGTTGTATATTAAATTTAGTTTAACATAAGCACTAGTTTAAAAAAAATAAATTATCTGGTTTCAAAATGGGAAAAGATATAGAGCTGGAGGAATTAATAAATAGAGCAGATGGCTGAAATACTAATGGCATTGGACAACAATAGGGGGATGGTGGATGGTCAGGATGAGGATGAAAATGTAGAAGTTGATTGTATGCAAGTAGCAAATCTGGTATGTAGTGGAGAAGAGAGCAGGCCATAATAGCACCTCAGAGCTGTCCAAAGATAGAGATAAAGATAGGGGGATTGCAATTAGTGCATTGTTCGATTCAGGGAGTCAGGTATCAGTAATGTCGCAGGAAATGTTTAATAAAATAAGTGACATTGACCTGGATATTAAAATATTGCCGTTAAAAACAGTATGTTTTGCTGGCTAATGGTAAGAAGGCGAAGTTGGTATCCAAACAGGCATGGGTGAAATTACACATGGCAGAGGGAGAATATATGCACATGCTGTTGATTTTGGAGGGTCTGATTCATGAGATTATATTAGGCTCAGATTTTATGTACAAAACAGGCTGTGTATTGGATTATAAATGAAGTCGGGCAGAAATAAACAACGTAATAATTCCGTTTACAAAACACCGAAAGGATGAAATAAATAAACAGAGTGATGCACAAAGCACAGTAATGGAAATAGAGATAGGGGAAAAGGTGGATGAGTCAAGATGCATAAATGATAATCAAAGAAACCAACTGAAGAAACTATTCAATAGATATGAAAGCGTATTTTCCGAGGTTCCTGGGGTAATCCAAGGGTATGAACACAGGATAAGGCTTATGAAAGACCAACCATATCAAGCCCGTGCATATCCTATACCTCATCAATATAGACATGAAGTAGAGGAACACATAGACAAAATGCTTAAATGGGGAATTATATCTAAATGTTCATCTCCTTTCAATAACCCCATTGTAACTGTAAAAAAAAGATGGATCAATTCAGTTATGTTTGGATGCACAGCAGTTAAATAAGATAACAATAGCTGATACTAATGCTCTGCCACCTATGAGCAAATTGTTATTGAAATTTCTAAATAAGAAAATATTTTACGACATTCGACTTAACTGCCAGCTACTGGCAAATCAAACTTCATCCGGAGGATCGGAAATATACGGCATTTAAATATAACAGACATGCATATAATTTTAACTGGATTCCCTTCGGGCTAAAAAATAGTGGGGTGGGGCTTATAATTGTCTGGATCAGGTATTGTCAGATGATATTAAGAATTTAGTTATAATGTATGTGGACGACATCATGGTGGCATCGGAAAGTATAGATGAGCACTTTGCGCATTTAGAAATGTTGCTGGGGGAGAGAAAAAGGGGATTCAAATTAATTTAAATGAGAGTAAGATAATGACTGACAAGGTCAAATTTTTAGGTCATGGTGAGAGTTCATCCGGTGAGTCATCCTGAAAATCATATATACAAGAAATTCCAGCCAATATACGATGGCCCCTATATTATCATGCGACAATATGGTAATAACATGTTTGTTATAGCACAGGGTTGGAGGAAAAGGGAACATATAATGCCCGGTCATTGAGGTTAGTGAAAAGAGAAAAACAGCTACCGGACAGATGGTAATAATACTAAATGAAATGTTTGGGAATAATAATAATGACAAGGAGGCTTCATTGAATAAAATATTTTTTTCCCACGCACATATTAATTAAGAAGAAATGCTCGTAAATAAACAGTTCAAAAAAAATCAATAAAATCAAGTTAAATAAGTAGTCAAATGAATGATTTAAGAATAACATTTGTAGGATTAAATAAATGAATAAAATAAAAAGTTTAATTAAAGTGATCAAGTTAAATAAATAAATAACACATCCGTAATAAAATAAAAATAGTTCTGAATTAAGACTTAAAGTTGTCAGAGATAAAATGGTCAAAAAATAACGCATTTTACTCTCAAATGGGGACAGTGTAATGTACCAATATTGATATTGGCAAATGATAATTTATCTAAAAAATTATTAAAATAATTTTTCGTAAAAGAGTTTGAAATAAAAGTTAGAAAATAATTGATTAAAAGGGGGGGAGAGGGGGAGTTTTGGTTAGAAAAGAAAACTAAATGTTTTATAAAAGGAAGTAGAGTTTATTATTATTAGTCAAAATATAATTTAAAGTTAGTTTAGCATAAGCGCTAGTTTGAAAAAAAAATAATAAAAATAAAATATATGGTTTCAAAATGGGAAAAGATATAGAGCTGGAGGGATTAATAAAAATAGTAGAGGCATTAGAAAGGGAACATGAGAATATAAAAACATGGGTGCACATATATTTTAAAAATCCCCAGTTAGTGGAAAAGGAAGATATATCTGAAATGCAGATGATGATGAATATGATGCAAAATTTTGAGCAAAGTCAGCAAGACCTCAAAAAAAAATTGTATCAGAAACTTGAGCAAAGCCAGTTAGAGCTCAAAGCAGAATTGAAGGAAGAAATTAGTCAGGTTAAAGGAGAAATTAAGGAACTCAGAGCAGAAGTAAGAGACATAAGATTTGAAATAACAGATAAAGTAGAAACTTATGTAGCTCAAAAGGCAGAAGATAGCATTAAGTATAGTGATAGAGAAATAAAAATAATAAAGATAGAAAATAATGTAATAGAGTTTTCAAAAGGAAGCATTCATGTCTGTTTTAAATGTAGATTTAAAATAAAAAGGAAGCATAGAAAAAAATATTCACGGTTAGAAAAAATACAGAGATCTGCGAAGCTTAAAGGTTTTCTGATTTACAAGGCAAGAAATAGAACAGAAAGAGAAAGAGATAAAATAAATTTTAATCGAGGGATAAAAGTGGGAATATGGAGTATAATTTATATTAGTGAGTTAGTAAAAAAAAAGAAGGAACCGCCTGACATAGTTTAAAAGTTAGTAAACAGGTGGAATAGTAAAAGAAATAAACAAAAAGGACCGGAAATGGACTATGAGTTTAATATAATTATTTTGATGTAGGTGAAAAGCCTGAATTAGAATTTCACTATATAAATTGATGGATTGTTTTGTCAAATAATAACGGAGGCTTCATAAAATAAAAGATTTTTTCCCCCATGCACATATTAATTAAGAAAAATGTTTGTAAATAAATGGGTCAAATTAATGTTTTAAAAGTAAAGTTTGTAGGATTAAATAAATAAATAAGATAACAGAAATAAGCAGAAAGAAATCAAGTTGAGCAAATAAGTGTAATATATCTGTAGTAAATAATAATAAGCAATGAATCATAATAAAGTAAAATAGTTTTTTTTTCTGAGTACATGCACGTTAAAATAAAATAGTTTTGAATATACATAAGTTAATAAAAGGAAATAAATAAATGGTTTAAAATAATCAAGTCCAATAAAATCTTTGTATAATAATGAAGAGCTGTAAAATAAAAGTTTTTTCTGAATATATGCACATAAATAAATAAATTAAAATAATGGTTTAAAATAGTATCATAAAACTAATATTTAAAATATTCGTAATGGGCTAAGATTAATATTGTCAGGTTAGGGTAATTAAAATATGTAAAATAATATTCATAATGGTTTAGAATAAAGACTAATATAAATAAGTGATTTAAGATAATGTTCATGTGAAGTTAAAATAATATTGTAAGATTAGAAATGGATAAATATAAAGTCAATAAGTTGTATTAGGAAAGTATCAGGGTTCGAATTTAAGGGAAGGGGGTAGTATAGAAATAAGTTTAGATAATAAGTTTAAAGCTGTCGACTGGATAAGTTTTAGTACCCATAACGGATTGGCCAGGATCATTCCTCTTTTAAAATGCACACTGGCGACAACCAGAGTAAGTATCTTTTCAGGAGAGAATCCCTATATCTCATACCTCATTTTCCAAAGCATAAGTCGTAAATGGACAGTTGAAAATTCCTGCCATTCGCAGCGACCTTTTCTTAGTCAAAATCCGATCAAGAGAATCGGCAGCCAAAGCTTTGTTTTTCATAGTGTAAGTCAGTATAAGATAGCAAATCTGCATCCGCCTCATTTTTAAAAGATCCCTGTGCCACAAAATTAGTTTGTCCTCGTGGTCAATATCCAGGACTCAGAACATTGTAAGCAATGTTGCCAGCATCGAAAGAAGAAAAGTATCATTGGAGATTGTCCTTAGTATGGAAAATAAAAGACACCAAAAAGCAAACTTAGAAAAAAATAATAAATTAAGAATTAAAGTTGTCAGAGATAAAATGGTCAAAAAATGACGCATTTTACTCTCAAACGGTGATGGTGTAATGTACCAATATTGATATTGGCATATGATAATTTATCTAAAAAAAATTTTTTTTTATTAAAATAATCTTTTATAAAAGAAAATGTATTTAAAAGTTTAATAGTTTTCTATCATTAGTTTTTGAAATAAAAGTTAGAAAATAATTGATTAAAAGGGGGGAGAGGGAGTTTTTGTTAGAAAAGATAAACTAAAAGTTTTATAAAAGGAAGTAGAGTGTATTATTATTAATCGAAATATAATTTAAATTTTTAAAAATACAAATCTCTTTTCATTCGAATTAAAGAAAAAGTAATCTTAAAACTAGTTATATATGTGCGATTGTAAATAAATGCGTAATAAATATTAAAATGAAATAAAAGAAGATTATCATTAAAAACACAGCAATGGCTATTAATTAAAATATAAAACAACATGTCTGCATGACTATTACTAATTAAACAATCTTCCAAAACACATTGTCAAAGGATTATCAATGGAATTTCGACAACAGATATTGCCAGAGGATATTACAAGGACAACACGTCACAGGTATAAATGTACCTTTTTTTATCAGACAATTAATTGAGTCAGTTAAGTCAAGAGAGGACAATCAGTTGAGTGAATTGTATCCAGAAACAAAATGCAGTGCTGAGCAGCTTTTGAGAACACACGTCTTTCTCCAGCCTTAGTCAAATAAGATCAGCAATATCTGCCCATGAAATAATGTCTGCATAACAGCTTAGAAATCTGTCAAATATTCAACTGTCTCCAGAAATAATAATCATGAAGAATAATAAAACTCCTCAAGAAAACGTCCCAGCCGGCTGGAAATATTCTCACCTAAAGCAGTAACCAAATAAAACGAAGTTCTAAATTTACGTTCAAAATCCTAGGTAAAACATTTGCTTATTTTTGTTTATACCATAATAGCCATTGCATTAATTCATAAAGCCTCCAGAGACAAGTAATTTGAACTCTATAATTATGCATAAAATGAACTATTGCTGTGCATGTTTGTGAATGCTATATGATTTTATAAACATCAAACATTATTTATGCTTTTCATAAGATATATATTATAGTATTTTAATTTAAAATGTGCGTGTGTTATATTAGTTAAAAAAATTATAAAGATGTTTAAATTTAGTTAATTAATGTTAGTTAATAAATTGTCTTAAAACTTAAACTCTATTTGTCAGTCAATTCTTTTTATCAATTCTTTTTATCAACTCTTTTACCAATGTCTCTTACAATTCTTTTCACCACTAATTATGTATAATCTGTTAGTGATTATAAGTAACTGAGCTAGTCTATGGGTAAAACTTAGGCATTGAGTTCGTGGCCATTGTTCAAAGTGTGTTATTTATTCATTCTTGGATAATTAACTGGCGCCCGTGTTTACATGAAACAAAAAAAGTGCTTTGAACTCTGGTGTTGAACTCATGTGTCAAGAAGAAGTTATGTCCTGGAAATGTAATGCTAGTTATATATTTTATAACTATCATTTGGGCATACATACTCTCCGAGTATGTTCTTCTCTGCCTAAGAGACCGGTGTTTTGATCCTCCCATATTCGAACCTGATACAATATATATATATATATATGGGAGATGATAATCTGGACCAACTAATGAGTGCTGGTTCAGCATGAAATATGTATGTTGGTAGTTATTTATTTTTTCTACATGTGTGTGGTCATGTGCATAAGTGATATGAGATAGTGTGGATAGTTGAAGAGTGCTTGAAAATCTTTGTTCAAATCCCCTATATGAAGAATGGTTGTATTTCAAATATTATATATATATATATATATATATATATATAAAGAGCTTGCTACTAGCTCTAAACAAGCTTTTTTTTTTTTTGATAAATGCTACAAGAGAAGATACATGAAGCTTTTATCTATGATGGTCCCCATCCCCAGACCGGTTTTGAGCTATGGCTCTCATCAGTGAGGAGCTAGGACATAAGATTCAAAATATTAACTCAAGCCAAGCATTTATCTAATAAAAGCTTCATGTATTTTCTCTTGTAGCATTTATCAAAAAAAAAAAAAAAAAGCTTGTTTAGAGCTAGTAGCAGGCTCTTTATATATTACATATTGGTAATACAAGCTATATAGGTCATGTGATATATGACTGATTTTTACTATATATATATATATATATATACACACACACACAAGTATATTGACTGTATTGAACTTAATGTAATTAGAAGGAATTTGACTCAGATGTTCAAGCTCCCTATAGCTATCCACTCCATCTCACACAACTGATACAATTGAACACATACATGTATTTTGTTCTGAACCAGCACTCATCAGTTGGTCCAGATCATCATCCCCAATCAGTGCTTGGTTGATATTTGGATAGCAAATCTTCTAACTGTAATGGACAGATTTTAATCTTCTCCACCCGCCAACTTTTCAGCCATTCACATCATTAAAAATCTGTTGATGGAATGCTCAAATCCCCTATTAATGCCAATATTATTGCCATAAACATTTATATTGGAGATCATTTATCTTCTTCACATGAATGTGGTCAATTATTCTTTATATTCACATTAAGTTTAATATAGACAATATACAGTACATGTATTTCAATATCACATATTCAGCCTATATCTCTTCTGTATAATTACATGAACATATTAAGGTTCTATGTATGAAGGATCAGATTTACTTAAGGCAAACATGGGTATGACAATAATATTGGCATCAACAAGAACTTTGAGCATTTCATCCTTGGATTTTCAATGATATGGATGACTGAAGAGTTGGAGAGTAAAGAAGATTGAAGCTTGTCCATTAAAGTTTGTTTTTATTCTCAATACAGGTAGTATTAGAATAAAAAAAAAAACAAATCAATTTTTTTATTCAACAGTTCATAATGAAAAATAAAAGATGTCTTTAAACTTTAAGAATCTATTGTTGGAACATAATAAGCATTATTAAAATGAAAAGTACTATTGCAAAAACGATCGTTAAGGCATTAGCATTCATTGATACATATAAGAATTTCAAAGAGAAAATAAATTATGTTTCAATTTTCATACAATCTTCTTTCATTCAGTGAATTGCCATTTTTAATAAACATATAACTATTTATCAGTTTAATTAATACTATTTTTTTTATAAGATTTTCACTAAGAGCATCTGCATGAATATTAAAATATAATGCTCTTTGTTTACATGTGTGTTTTATTTTCAACTCATAAAGAGCCTATATCAAGCAAAGTGTTTTCTTGAAGGTTTGTAATGATGGTGTTCTAGTTGTATTTTTATATTGGACTATTTCCATAATCCAAAAGGACTATTTTCATCATTTAATATGTATATTGAATGTTTTTAGAAAAATTTCACTTTATTTAAATACTCCAAATACATTCAACAGTTTGTAATAACACATCAAACAGGTCATTTAAATAAAATTAAATTTTTCTAAAGACATTCAATATGCATATTAGATGATGGAAATAGTCCAATATAAAAATACAACTACATCAAGAAAATGTTCCAAATAAACATTTCAGCCCAGATTTTGTAGCTGTTGAATTGAAAAAAATCCGTAAAGCATGGTAATTTTTCAATCTTGTCATTTTAACAAGAATAACATGCGCGTGCACTACACATATGATAAAAAATACATAGTTCGAATGAACCATTATTTGTTTGAAATTATTTTTGTTTTTAATGATACAATTATCAATTAGTAATTTCGAACAATTTTCAAGTATAGACAAAACAAATTTGAAAATTAGTTAGTTATGTTACTAAAAAGTTTTCTATTGCAAATATCCAGGACTCTTTTTAAATGTAGACATAAAAGTTTTTGATTACGAAATGAAATGAATCTTTACACAAATATTAAAAATGCCATCTACTCTTAATAAGTTAATAATTAGTGCAATTGCTTTTTCGATTCATAATCTGGGATTCATATTAAGATGAAACTTGGAAACAAAATTTTAAAAAAGCCGAATGAGTATTTAGCAATGGAATAGGATATTTTCAGATAACTGTTCAAGCCAAAATGATTAGCCATTTAATATTGATATTTAACTTTGTTTCTCTGGAGATTAAATATTCTATTGAATTAATCAGAAGAGTCTATATAATAATGGTTTTAAAATAAAAATAGGGTTAGTAATAAGACAAAACATTCAGACTAAAAAAAAAGGAATATATGTCTTTATGATTCACTTTTAGCATCCAATTTCTATAAAAAACGAAACTTTAATCTATATGGAGCTTAAAAGGAGAAATTTTATGGAGAAGGGCGTTAGTGATAAACGTGATAAAGAAATAAGAGTGCTTTTCTGTAATTTTTTTTGATATCTACGAAGTAGCAGTATTAGTTAAGAGAGAAAATAACTATAACAAATTTAATCAAGAGCATAATGACTGAAATTTTAAAAACGTCCTATTAAGTTAGAATAATATATATATATATATGGCTATATCTTTTCATAATGGCTTGACTCAGCTCAACTGTTTTTTGGAGTACTACGAATTACTGTGAACTCATTATAAGATCACCCTCAAGTAATGATTTTCAAACTACAATATTATATATATCGGATTGGATTGGATATCATCACAATGAAAGTAAATAAATATCTAATCAAATAAAGATGCTTTTTGGAAAGCTAGGTTATTAAATCAGATTTTCTTCCAGTGAGGAAGGAAATTTGGCTATATATTGAAAGTCCATTTGAGACAACTATCGGGGCTCAGATGATTGTAAGCTCATTGTCCGTTATTTGATAGAATGCAGTGAAGCATACTCAAGCTTGGAGCAGGAAACTATTAGTTACTGATATCGTTGTACATACACATGAGGCAAGCCAGCTATCATCTGGAAGGATGAAGTTTCAAAAGGGGAGTCTCAGCTGTCTTTCTCAAGCATTAGTTATCATTAACAGCTAAACACGAGTAATTCACTAATTGTGGCAGATGCAAATATCGGTATAAACTATTGTATATATCTTATTATTATAAATATGGTATAATAAATATCAACATTTATTTATAGAGTTGTATATTATTATTGAATGTCTGGAACATTATTCTGGCTGTTTTACTAATGTAAACAAACAGAATTGGAGCGGTTATAACATGATCTATCCTTCTGGGCTAACTAGATCTTTATCTTCATTAAAAATAATTGATAATATATAGAATTATTAATACAAGCAAATAAAAAAGAGATTGTATCAACCAAATACTAACAATTGCTTTTTAAAATGATATGTTGAAGTAAAAAAATCCCTGTGGGAAAAAAATGAACTTGAAACTCTGGCAGCCCCCAAAATTAGCCAACATATGTGGATCAATTTTTTTCTTTTTTATGGAAAACAAAATAAAAAATTTGAAGTTAAAATTGGCCATATTTATTAACATTTGCCGTTGTCTTAAATATGAAATCTTACTTTATCAGTAAGCCTTTATGTTTTTTGCTGTGTTAAATTTTGATTCAGCAAGTCTCTCTTAATGGCTTCTGCCCAAAATCTCTATGTTATGGAATATACAAATAAGCAAGTAAATAATAGTTATGGTGAGTCTAAATATGCATAAAATAAATTTATTAATTTTCTAAGCTAAGCTTATAATATGGAGTATCTTTATCAAAGCACGACTCAGGAAGAGTTAGGAAAATGTATCGGCATTTCCACAGAGGTAATTAAAATGGGTGTTAATTTTAATGAATTTGCATATTTGCATTTAATAGCTGTAAGTGAAAATCTATGAATCTCCACCTATGTTGTCAAAATAAACGATCAATGTTTATTGAGGGGGATGCTATTGGCTCTAATATTTATCGCACTGACAGATTTGATTATATGCCAAGCTTTTTTAATTTTCCATTTCCTGCAGTTGTTTTCAAGACAAACAGACTTACCAGCAGTGGATTTAAAGTGTCATGTAACCTTTTCTTAGTCAATGAATAGTGAGTTATATGAACTGTTGGATTTAGCACTGTTATATAGGTAGATGTGATAGAAAGAAGAAAAGACTAGAGATTTTGCCACAGAATTAAAAAAACTGGCACTCAACTGTGACTTCAAATGTTTTTTAAATAAAGCACTGATAAATAATTTTATTTATGGAGTGAAATACCATAGCCTTAGAATCAAGCTTTTAATAGACACAAACATTACTTTTGATTCTGTAATCTCTAAATCAACTCTAACTGAGTCTATAGTGAATCAGGTTGCTCCATTAAAGAAAGTTAATTCCATTATTATATTGATCAGGACATTGGATCAGATGACAAGTACTATACTGATCAAAACAAAAGAAAGTGGCCTTCAGGTAAAAATATTGATGACTATCTGATTATGAAAACAAAAATTTGTTCTAGATGCAACAAGTCCCAATGTGCATACAACCCAAATGTCCACATAAATATACACTTCACACAGTTATTGTAAATCATAATGACAATGGGCATATTGAAACTGCACGCCAACAAAAGGAAATTTATTCTAAAAAACCTGAAGGGTAAAGTGAAATCCTATGAAATCAATACCAGTCAAAATAATGTGAAAGACACTGATTCAACCCTCAAAGCTTGAATTAAAATTTAGTAATACAAAAATAACAATGAAGCTGTACTGGATCTATAGTATCCATTGCATTCAAAATATATAGACTATCATTAATGAAATAACCATCTGTGACAATTAAGCAGTAGAAAAATTACTAATTATCAAAGCAATTAAATTTCACTCTTGGGTGAAGCAAAGATTAAAGTTATAATGCCTAGTAAAAATATTCGTTTGCATATTATTGTGCCACCTGGTGAGGACAACAATCTATTCATTCATGATTAGTTCAATCACTTAGGTTCTACAGTGATTAAAATGAAACTGCTCACAAATACAATTAAAAGACTATTCAGCATATTTGACCAATTGAGTTTGTACTTAGAATAGCATGTCACATACAGTTAAATAAAGAAGTGAAATCAATAAGGTATACTTTCAGAACTTTTCCATTTTACACTGACAGCAATGGTGAAGCTTGGATATCGATTTAACAAAGGTAAAATATTTAAACAAAACACAGTAAGTGCTTGGAACACCCATGTACTTTGAATGCTTTTGGAAGAACATATTATATCTAGCAAAAGTGCAGGCAAAACTCCAATTGGGATGCTATTGAACAAAACTCTTAGAATAAACCTGTCAATCTTTAAGACTAATCAGAATGATTTTATAAGAAAAGATAAAATGGATGAAATGTAGATAGATGCTTGAAAACTATGCTGTTAATTTGGTGGGATCATCATACAGGTTTCACCAACAATTATAAATAAAAATGATCAATGTACAATGGTTGTTCAAATCTTAGATGTACACCACTATTACAGGCACACACATTAGTTTAAGTACTGATAAAAAAAATATACTTGAAAATTAAACCAGATCAAATGTCAAAACTACACCTGATAATGATGAAACCATATTTGAGAATGATGAAAACAGGTCAAAACTCGAAGCAAGAAAATGACTTAGATGTCCACCAAATCTATGTACTTCAAAATTAATTTTTGCCAGGAAAGGAAATGTTGTAAACTCATTTTAAGTTTGTCCTCAAATAATGAACTTGTCCAAACTACAATATTAACAAGAAGTGATTAATGTACAATATGAGTGACAAATGAAATAATAATGAAGGTAAATAAATAGGCAAAAGCATAAACAGGCTAATTGGAAAGTTAGATAAGTGAACTCGATTATTTACAGTAAAAAGGGGATATAGATATATATTGGAAAAATACATTTAAGAGAAAATTCAGTTAATGCCAGACAACTTTTAGATATAGATTAACAATAAATTTGTTGTCCACTATTTGATAGAATACAGTGAGATATTTTTATGTCTGGAGTAAAGAAATTGCTAATTACTGACATCATTGTATCTGCACACAAGACAAATGACCTATCAGTCGGAAGTTTTAGAAGTCAAAAGGGAATCAGTGCATTTTCCCAAACACTAATTGCATTATTAAATTCACCAACAGTAATGGAGACTCATCTCTGTTTTTAAATTATTTTGTTTATTGAGTTTTGTGGTATTATTGAATAATCTGAATATTATTCCGGCAGCATTACTTATATACACATAATCTTTAAAAACTCAGTATATTTCTCTTCTTCAAATTTTTTGCTTGAATTTTTTCAAGAATTGCTTTTAAAGAATTTCATCAATTCAGTGAACTTAACAATACTATCAATTTAGTTAATAAAATATCAAAAATCTCATTTGAAGATCACCTAAATACTTTATAACATAAGAATCTTATTTTAAATAATCTAAAACATTTTGTGATCACATAGCGTTGGAGAATGAATTTTTTCTTTTGTAAAAATTACAACATGGATAGAAACATGACAGATAGGTTTATCGATATGAATAAATAATTTATACAAGAATATTAAAATATAAACAAAATAAAATGTTCGCTAATAATAATAATACAATAACGAAACTTGAATATATTCCAAATAATGGTAAATAACTTACAATATAAATAAACAAAAACTGTTTTCGGTTGGTAATAGATGATTCCATTTTTGAAATTTGACTTGAGTTGATAATGATTATGAATATAATCGAAAAAATTTCTCTATGAGTTTTTATTTATATTATATTAAAAGTTATTAATAAATTGTTTTTCTCTTCACCAATAAAAATTGTAATTATACATATGCGATTTTTTTGCATGCGTTAGTGAAGCTGTAATTATACTATAATGTTTAATATGCCTGCTTAGCGCTTTAGAGATTTAGTATTCTAATCTCATACTCATAGCTTTATGAATGAAGACTGTTGTAATTTATTGTATATATATGCAAATGAGCTTGAATTTTTAATTAGTTAGTCCATTGTTGGGAGAGAGCAAAGCATGCCTCTCTTCTATTAATGGCATTGAGATCATTTGCTATGTAAAAAGCTTCACTAATGCAAGCGAAAAAAATTACATATGTATAATTCTAAGTTATTAACCGTTATTAAGAATATTAAAATATATATCTAGATAGATTAGTAATCGAACGAATAGATAGAATGATGAAAAGAATTAACTGATTGACAGAAAGGTGGTTTAATAGAAAGTCAACGAATAAACAATTATTTAGAATATATATTTTTAAAAATGTATTATTATATGAAATTCTTGTTATTTGTTAAAATCTGTTTTCTAAATAATTTAAAAGTGTTTCAGCAATATATTTTACTTTTAAGCTAACGTTTACCCAATGGGAGGATGGGGAACCAAATAACTGGAATACACGCCAAACATGTCTAGCAATGTTGAAGGGTGTAGTGCCTAATACATTTAGAAAACATGATGGATATTGGTTTGACCATCCTTGTGAATCTGAATTATCTTATATGTGTAAAGTTGCTTTGAAATTGCCATCTTCTTTATCAGTAGCGTTCCCAAACGCTATGGGAAGCCCTGAAGGGTCTTTAAAGCTCAATGCCTTTTCAGGTAAGTCAAACACCAATTTTCAGATTTAAAATTTATTTCCCTTACTTTTATTTTATTTTGCAGATCTATTTGTTTTTATTATTTATTTTCATATTTTAATTTAAAAAAAACTTACATTTTAAACTTTATTATTCATTTTTTTTTGCTTTATTTTGTAAACTAACATTTAAAATAATAAATACTAAACAAACATACACACGCATACATATGCTGAAAAATCGCATGCAAAATGATAGATTAATAATTTCATGTATAAAGATGTGATAATAAAAAAAACTCAGTTATGTATATTATTCTTTAATTGAGTTAAAAATTTATATCTGGGACAAAAACAATATTATAATCTTTAATTTAATAAAAAAATAATAACCATTTAATGTATTTACCTATAAAGTGGGTGGTATTAAATATGTGAATACCGAAAGTTTGATCAATTGTTGTTCAAATTATAATAATCATTCTCTCTCTCTCTATATATATATATAATCAATAAAGCAAATCTTATATAGCGTGCCATTGCTTTTATAAGCTTGTATTTACAAATATGTAATAGGTATATAATCTCAAGCTTAATAAAAAATCGTAATAATCACTAATGAATTTATGTAAAGTGGATGGTGTCAAAGATATGAATGCAGAAAAATTGACATTATAATTTAAATTATCATAATCTCTCTCTATCTACTTTATATTTGTAAGATGCTAAATGAAACTGAGGTAGAACCAAATGACGTGTATTGGCTAAAAATCTCAGATGATAATTGTTACTAAGCAATTTATATAGCAGCCTTTATAAAAAAGAATAAACTGTTGTTAATTAAAAATAGAGTATCTCTAGTAAAAAATATAGTACAGTATTCTAAAAAAGTTTTAATACTTATTTATTTAACAATAAACTTGCTCTGGTGCAATTGAATGTAAGTTAAAACAAGTTGCATTTTATAAAATATTTAACGCTAATTACATAACACAAGGAAGGTGGATGGATAAATTAGAACATAATTTTGTAAGTACTTTTTATAGTTTTCGTTAAAATATATAAATGTAACTTATAGAATTTTTTAAAAAAAAAAAATAAAAATAATTATTTTAGAGCCTTCATGTAAGTTAAATAATAGAAGTAATGATTTCAAAGTAGGAAAAGGCTTAAGATATTTGACCCTGTTAGCGGCTTTCTTTTGTCTTTTGGAAAAAAAAAAATATTTTGAAAATATTGTTAATAGATTTTGTATTATTGCATTCCTTAAATCTTTATTTTCTTTGCCATTAAATAATTTACTTTCAGAAATAAAACTTAGGAATATAACTGACAATTTTATAAACTTATTAAAAGGGGGAAACGGGACGTAAATTCTATCTATATGTTTGTCGTCATTGGAATTTCAGAAACGCCCTATATATACTGTATAGAAACACTATTAGAAATCAATATTTTTCCATAAGTTCTGACAAAAGATATCGGAAATCAGAGTGACCGCAGGGAATTGGATGCCAATGTCAGTAGAAGAGTCATACCCACTTCCTAGTTTATATATATATATATAAATCCAAAATTTCCCTTGATACAATCTTTATGTTTTCTTTTATCTTAATTGTTTTTGTTTTATTTTTTTAATGGGTTTGTTATATTTTTTCTAATGACTTTAATAATTGTCATATGCTATAGCTAGAGAACACTTCTATTATGTATAGATTCTCGAAATGAGTTAATCTCACAACGTTGCAAAAAATATTTAGCAGTGTATAGCATCTCCTGATTGCAGACATAGGCTGCCATTTGATGATGACTTTTTACTGAGGTACTTACAACTGCAAATCATTTTCAAATGAAAGAAGATTGCTAGAATTGGAAGAACTGTTTGATATTAAATGGGACATTATTGGACTTTGTAAAGTTAGCAGAAAAGGTGAAGAGAGATCTGATTTAAAAAGTGAACATGAACTGTCCTACAAAGATACCAACATTGGCAGTGCAAGTCTAGTAGGATTCATTATAAATGAAAAGTGGCAGAACAACATTGTGGAGGTAATTCAGGTTTATGCTCCAAGGATTTTTATATGAATGCACAAAAGGTTTTTGATCAAACCAAGTACACTTTAAAATTGTCACGGGAGACTCTAATGCTAGAATTGGTTAACAATTGAAACATAAAAATGCTATTGGTAAATTGGGTTATGGTGACAGAAATGAGAGAGGACATAGACTTGTAGAGTTTAGCAGAAAAAGAAAAAAATTATATTAAGAATTCTTTTTTTAGAAAAATATTAAATGGAAATGGACAAAGTATAGCAGAATTGGATTATATTTTGACTAACAGAAAAAAACTATTTCAAGCTTGTAATGTTCTTAAGAAATTCAATGCAGGAAGTGATCATAGATTAGTAAGGTATAAGTTACATATTAATGTAAAACCAGAGAAACCAAAAATTATTAAAAAAACACTATTCACAGTTGAAATTTCTAAACTTCAAAAACATTCTAATGAATTTAAATTAGAACTTGAAAATCGTTTTCACATATTAACAGATTTTGCAATCATGGGGGGGGGGGTATAACTGACACACTAAAAATTGCAACAAGTTGGTACTAAAATCAGACATTTCACAATAAATTTTGACTTAGAAAAGTCAATTTATGAAGAAAAGAAAAAATATGAAAAAATATAAAAATGATGCGTTATGAAAGATTGAATATTTAGAATTTTGTAAAATGATATGAAAAAGAAATGACAATGATATAAAAAAAGTATAATTGTGAATTAGTAAGGAAAGCAATAGAGAAGAATAAAAGGTAAAGGTTTACTTTAGCGGCCCCAATATGTTGTCCTTCTATTGTTTAAAATTGTAACTAAATTTTTCGAAAATTTTACATATATGCTACTATATTACAATTACATTAAAATTTATTCAAATGTAAAAGATAATAAAAAAAACATTTACCTTTTTAAAGAATTTGAATGTCGGATTAATTACATGACATTAATTAAAATAATTAGTTTTAATTTATTTGAAACTTAAGAATTTAAACTATCTACAACTTATGAATTTAAACTATCTACATTTATAGCACATGTTACAAAAAAAAGATACCCTCTGTGTTCAAAAGTTAGAATTACATGCACACACATACAGTTTTATAGTTGGAAAAAATGGCTGCTATATGTTTAGTTTCAGATGATGAAATTTTGATTCTGGCAGAAGACTGGAATATACATCAGTTATGGAATGCCATCCAAACTCTGGAACTGGCCATCAAATGACTTGCACGATGCCTTATGCCAACAGTGCAGTGTTTGTTGTTCACTGGTAATGTATTCTACAGGCTTAGATGGGTGTAGATGGCAATGCAGAATATGTCACCATCGCAGCTCAATCAGAAAGGGGTCTTTCTTTTCCCAATGTCATCTGCAAATCTGGGAACAATTATAAACATATTGTATTTTTGGGTGCATAATTTTTCCAAGAATACATTGTGCACATGAGACTGGTATCAGCAAGAAAATAGTCACTGACTGGGCCAATTTTTGCCTGGAGGAATGTGCCAGATATTTTGACATAAACAGCAATACCACTTTTTTCTCCAACTTCCTATAGTATGCATAGGACACAATTATGCTTAAAAAGATAAATGTTTTTTTTTTTATTATCTTTTACATTTGAATAAATTTTAATATAATTGTAATATAGTAGCATATACATAAGATTTTCAAAAAATTTAGTTATAATTTTAAACAATAGAAGGCCAACATATTGGGGCCACTAAAGTAAACCTTTACCGAATAAAATTCTCAAGAGTGTAAAGCAATATTTTGATATTGGAAGAGAATTTATTTCTGCAATATAAAACAGATGAAACTATTACTAAGAGAAGAGATGACATTTTGAAATGGTAGAAGAGTTCTATCAAGAATTATATAGAAATAAAGAAACAAAGAAAAGTACCTGCTACAATTACTACATCTTCTGAATTGCTCAGGATTTTAAATAAAAAAGTGAGAAATTCTATTAAATCTGTGTAAAAGAAAAGCTCCAGATGATGACAGAATATTTTAAATAAAGTAGGCAAATAATTAATTTTTGTTTTGGCAAAGTTATATACACCAAATGGGTAAATGATAAAGTTGTACTAGATGATTGGAAAAATACAGTACTAATATTAATATTTAAAAAAGGGTTAAAGAAGATATTAGGAATTACAGACCTATCAGTCTTTTTTCAGTTCTGTACAAAGTTTTTACCAAGGTAATTACAACTCATCAACAGTGAACTGTGGATTTTAACCTACCAAAAGAACAAGCTTGATTTAAAAATGGTTTTAATACAGTGGATTATATTAAAGTATTGAGATAAGTTAGAGAAAGGATTGATGAATATAAATTGTCATTATACTTAGGGTTTGTAGATTATGAAAAGGCATATGATTCTATAAAGATTTTTCAATTATTTAAGCATTCTATCATCAAGATGCAGGATATTGTCATATTCTTAAGAATATTTTTAAAAATGCGACAGCAACAATTAGATCACAGTATGATACTAAAAAGATTAACATTGAGAAGGGTGTAAGACAGAGTGATTTCATATTTCCAAAAGTTTTTACAGCAGTTTTTTAAAAAGTATTTTGAGGATTAAAGCTAAGAGAGTAAAAGTAAATGGAGATTATTTAAGCCATATAGATTTTGTGGATGATGTGGTTATTTTTGAAAATAATACTTTAGAGCTTCAGAAAATGTTGCAAGAGTTAGCAGATGAAAGTAAGAAAATAGAACTAAAGATAAACATTAAAGAGTAAAGTAATGTTCAATGGATTTTCTCATCAGAAGAAAATAAATATTGATAATGATGAATTAGAAGTTATTAATGGCAAATATACAGTTAGAAACATAATGGACAAAATTAGTCATAGAATTAAACTTGGTTGGAGTGCTTTTGATAAAATAACTTAATACTGAAACAGAATATGACTATCTGTTTGACAAGAAGTTTTTTTAATAAATATTTTTTTTACCAATTTTTACTTATGGATCTGAAACTTGGACCCTTAACAAAAGGGCAATACAGAGACTTCAAACCACTCAGTGAAGTATGGAGAGAGATGCATTTTAGGAGTAAGAAGGAGTGAAAATATATTACCCGGAAGCAAGAACAAACAGGTACCACTGACATTATTGAAAGTTAAAGACTGAAGTTAAATTGTACTTGACATATTGCTAGAAGAGTTGATACTAGATGGACAGTTGAAATCTTAATCTGGATTACAAGAGATTGTAAAAGGCCTAGAAAGAGACCACATGTGAGATGGATGGATGAAATAAGAAAGTGTTTTCAGTGAGTGGGTCAGTAGTGATTTAAAATGGTGATGATTATTATATATTACATAATATTAATATTTAACTCATTATTGACAAGATTAAGAAGTAAAATAAATTTCATACTTGCCAAATATATGTTATAAAGTTGAGCTGTGATCAGAACCTGAAATATGATTATTTAGCAAAAGATCAATGAAGTAATAACTATTTAGTTAGATAGTAAAAATTGTTATAAAAAAAAAAAATTAAATAAACTAGAATGTGCATAGAATTGCATTACTTGGATTAAATAAATAACTAAATAAGTGAAAGAGATAAAAGCAATAAAACTTTTTAAAATAAATATATAATATAGGGTATATGAGCACAGACTTTCAGATGACCCATCACTCTCCACTCTATCTAATATCACCGATACACTCAAGCACATATATGCTGAAAAGATAAATAATCACCAATATACGTATTTCATGCTAAACCAGCAATCATCAGTTGGTCCAGATTATCATCTCCCACACATATATACTATAAGTGCTCAGATATATTAAGATAGACAATCTTCCTACTTTAATGGACAGGCTCCAATCTACTACATCCTCCAACTCTTCAACCATCCATCCAATTGAAAATCTGATGATGGAATGCTCAAAGGCCATCCTGAGGCCGAGATTCTTGTCACATCCATGTTGACCTAAAGTCAATCTGAACCCCACAAGTACAGGACATAATCCATTTAATACATGTGCAAGGATGGGCAGACATCTCTATAATGTAATAACTGAAAACAGGCTTATTATATACCTGTGTGTCTATATATGTAATATAGGGTATATGAGCACAGACTTTCAGATGACCCATCACTCTCCACTCTATCTAATATCACCGATACACTCAAGCACATATATGCTGAAAAGATAAATAATCACCAATATACGTATTTCATGCTAAACCAGCAATCATCAGTTGGTCCAGATTATCATCTCACACACATATATACTATAAGTGCTCAGATATATATTAAGATAGACAATTGCTGGTTTAGCATAAAATACGGATATTGGTGATTATTTATCTTTTCAGCATATATGTGCTTGAGTGTATCGGTGATATTAGATAGAGTGGAGAGTGATGGGTCATCTGAAAGTCTGTGCTCATATACCCTATATTACATATATAGACACACAGGTATATAATAAAGCCTGTTTTCAGTTATTACATTATAGAGATGTCTGCCCATCCCTTCACATGTATTAAATGGATTATGTCCTGTACTTGTGGGGTTCAGATTCTCAACTTTAGGTTGTGACAAGGAATCCCTCATGGCCTTTGAGCATTCCATCATCAGATTTTCAATTGGATGGATGGTTGAAGAGTTGGAGGGTGTTGTAGATTGGAGCCTAGTCCATTAAAGTAGGAAGATTGTCTATCTTAACTATATCTGAGCACTTATAGTATATATGTGTGGGAGATGATAATCTGGATCAAATTATGATTGCTGGTTTAATACGTATATTGGTGATTATTTATCTTTTCAGCATATATGTGCTTGAGTGTATCGGTGATATTAGATAGAGTGGAGAGTGATGGGTCATCTGAAAGTCTGTGCTCATATACCCTATATTACATATATAGACACACAGGTATATAATAAGCCTGTTTTCAGTTATTACATTATAGAGATGTCTGCCCATCCTTGCACATGTATTAAATGGATTATGTCCTGTACTTGTGGGGTTCAGATTGACTTTAGGTCAACATGGGTGTGACAAGAATCTCGGCCTCAGGGTGGCCTTTGTGCATTCCATCATCAGATTTTCAATTGGATGGATAGTTGAAGAGTTGGAGGGTGTAGTAGATTGGAGCCTGTCCATTAAAGTAGGAAGATTGTCAGATGATAATCTGGACCAAATGATGATTGCTGGTTTAGCATGAAATACGTATATTGGTGATTATTTATCTTTTCAGCATATATGTGCTTGAGTGTATCGGTGATATTAGATAGAGTGGAGAGTGATGGATTATCTGAAAGTCTGTGCTCATATACCCTATTTTACATATATAGACACTCAGGTATATAATAAGCCTGTTTTCAGTTATTACATTATAGAG
Organism: Epiperipatus broadwayi; assembly: GCA_028023455.1. Lineage (NCBI taxonomy): Eukaryota > Metazoa > Onychophora > Udeonychophora > Euonychophora > Peripatidae > Epiperipatus > Epiperipatus broadwayi. Next base: position 26,618 of record JAQFVV010007386.1, on the reverse strand, counting down.
ATGTCTGCCCATCCTTGCACATGTATTAAATGGATTATGTCCTGTACTTGTGGGGTTCAGATTGACTTTAGGTCAACATGAGTGTGACAAAAATCTCGGCCTCAGGGTGGCCTTTGAGCATTCCATCATCAGATTTTTAATTGGATGGATGGTTGAAGAGTTGGAGGGTGTAGTAGATTGGAGCCTGTCCATTAAAGTAGGAAGAATGTCTATCTTAATATATATCTGAGCACTTATAGTATATATGTGTGGGAGTGATAATCTGGACCAACTGATGATTGCTGGTTTAGCATGAAATACGTATATTGGTGATTATTTATCTTTTCAGCATATATGTGCTTGAGTGTATCGGTGATATTAGATAGAGTGGAGAGTGACGGGTCATCTGAAAGTCTGTGCTCATATACCCTATATTACATATATAGACACACAGTTATATAATAAGCCTGTTTTCAGTTATTAAAATAAATATAATAAATTTAATCCATGTAATTTTGCTTTGATGAAAAAAATCTTCAGAGAGTGGAGTAGTAAAAGTTACATTACAGAAATATTATTCATCAAACTATGTAACTATATTAAAAGAAACTTTTGTTTTTGTTACCTATAAATCTAATCATCTATTATTTGATGTTAATTAACCTAAAAAAAGAAAAGTTAAAGAAAAAGAATTTAATAATCTATTATTTAATATTAATTAAAGTAAAAAAAACAAACAAACAATGTACATTCTTTGAAGAATGAAGATTAATTTAAAAAATGATGAGGCATTTTCTATCATTAAACTGTAGTGGGATTAATTAAAAAAATATATTCAACTTAGAAGCTGCCATTATAGAGAACTGTATTATTAAAAGACTGTTTGTGAAAAATTATTCTATACTCCTAGACTCGGAAAGAACTATTTTTTTCTTTTTAAATGGATAACTCGCATGATCCGTTATTTATATATTGCTATCCTGGAAACTACAAAAAAAAAAAAAAAAATAAATAAAATAAAATAAAAAAACAACTTTTTATTCATGATCCTTTCTTCATGAATAGTTACTTTATAAAGCAGCTGTAAAATATATAATGCTAATTTAACTTAAATGTGCATCATTTCAAATACGGAACTCAGTCTGGAATTGTCACAACATCTAGATAATTTATAACTCATTTATTATCTACAAAGGAAATGTGCCCCATATCTTTGTCTATGATAGAATATTTAAGAAAAGAATGAAGAGAAGAATAAATTTCTAGCTAAATAACCGGATCAATGGAAAAATAATAGAAATTGCAAGATGTGTTCAGACTGATCAGTGATGAAATAGTATACCTTTAACGTAATGCCAGCATTTTTTTTAAACTTTAGAAAAGAAAATGCCCTAATAACTTCATATTTATTGCATTTCATTTATTGTATTTATTATTATTATTTTTACATGATTAGGCGTTAAGTTATTTATTTCTTCTGTATGCATGTTAATTTTATTTACTTTGGAAATGCATGTTAATTTTATCATTTGCTTCTAAAATTTCTTAAATTTATAAAATTAAAATTATCAGTGCCATTTTATATCTTAGATTTTATTGCAAATGTTCAAATTATCACTTATAATTTCTGTATTGATATAAAATGCCAAATGTTACGGATAATTGAAGGAATAAGGAGGGGTTGAGGTTAATGCATTTAGAAAATATCTTTTTACAATGGCCTCTTACTATGCCTTTATCATTAGTAAATAAGAAATGATGATCATGTGATGTTTAGTGGTTTAAATAAAAATAAATTGCATCTGAATGAAAGAGCCTAGTTCAAATCCCTAGAGTTGATTTTGAAGAGATGATTGAAAAATAAAACTCTTTGGTTTAATAATCATCACCATTATCAACTTTCTATATAATTGTATTCAATGTTAGACTAGTTAAACTTATTATGAATCATACTCCCTTCATTAGGAACAATGTAGAATGATAATGACAGCAATTGATTACAGAAGCCTGTCTATAGTTTAACATCCTTTTAAACTACAAAAGAAGAAAATAACCACAAACTACTTCTATATTATGATGCTCTCCAGGATTTGATGGCAATTAATCATAGAAATTATACATCAATAACCATAAAAATAGTTGCTGTATTTATCTAGCTACTGAATGAATAGGTATTTGTAAAATATTTATAATCATATTTGAATGTAATTTTCAAATTACAAAGAGAATTATATGTATATATAAATAAATAATTATATAAAAACCGTTATTATTGTCTCTAGAGAAATATTGTTGTTTTAAAAATGTCTCTGGATTAAAAAGGGATTAATAATCCTAATTAAAAATATATATACTTAAAAAAAATTAATAATCGTAATTAAAATACCTGTGAATAAAAATAGAATAAATCTTGACTAGGCCATATGCAAAATTAATTAGTTCTACCAGATATACATGAACTAGATCTGGAAATTTGTGTATGCTTTCATATTCTCCAGGAAAACTGAAGTTTTAATCCTGGACATATCTGCTCTTTAAATAACAAATAGATATAAGCCAGAACTATTATATTTCTTTCATAAGCCTTAGGTTTAAAAGATATTCATATATAGAATTCGTGTAATTATAATATATATAGAATTAATTATTGAAATATGAAGAGTTGTATGCTAAAAGTAATAAAAAGAGATCGAAATGAAATAGGGTTATGCACATCGTTGTAAGAATTAAACTGGACTGGACATTTTAATAAAACAAATAGTAATAGATAGACCATTGTCTGGTTTTGTATAAATTAAAATTAATTTTATTAATTAAAAACATATATATATATATATATTTGATAAACGTAAAAAAAATATATAAAAAAGGCCTTCAACATGCGTCTTAATATCAGAGACTAACTATATTCAGCAAATTCTTTTCTATTAGAACTCCATCTTGCTAATAAATGACCCTTTATAAGATGCCGCTTTGTCTTTGATTCATTAGCAAGAAAATATAATTTTCTGTTTTTCAATTAACTTGAAAAAATTAAAAATAGAAACCACATTCAAGAACTTACAGGTAAATAATATATGTGTGTACTTGGAGTTTGGTTTCCTCATCAGCAATATGGTTGTTGGATTATATGATAGTCCTTTAATTTAATTAACAAAACTTTATAATTCCTTGGTTGATTAATGTTATACTTAATAGAATACTATTTTTTCACACATTGCAAATATTTTCCTTTATTTTAATTTTTTGTGCTATTATAAATAATATAATAATATATAATGGCCAATTTTGAAAAAAAAATCACATCTAATTTTTACCTTTTACAGTTTAATGGAAGCTATATAAAATAACCTATAAATCACCACTTCAAAACTAAAATATAAATTTATTGATCTAATATCCGATGTAGCTAGCTATAGCAGAAAATTATCTTGAGCTCAAAATATAAGGTCATTTGAAAAGTTTTAGTCTTAAACTTGTACAGCAGGATAACAATAAAATCTAACCACTGAATGATTTTGAGTAAAAACTGGTTTTGTTCTCAAATTATTTATTTAAGGCTTTAATACATTATTAGACTATAGTGTGTTTGTGGTTCTGGGTGAAAAGTACTTTGTTTTTCGTATTAGTTGTGTCTTGGTTTTTCTAAGATTTTGAAATTGGTATGCCATCATAAGTATGAGTTTTATATTCTAATTACTGATAATGTTCCATGTATCATTGTATCTGTTTATTGGAGTGAGGATTTGATCCCTTTTCCTAAGTTCAGTTAGTTTGTTTGTGAAAAAGGTCTCTTCATTTTTTTGTGGCAGGTGAAAACCTTATGGCATCTGGTTAACCATAGTGCCATCGTTAAAAACATGGTTAATCTTATGATTGCAAATTGTTTGGTCTTGATGCTTTGCTTTATAGAAATGATGGTGTAATAGTTCATTTTTGTCTTATTGTAAATCAATTGTTTAGATTTCCAGAGACCTTGGCAGTTATTGATAAGATGTTCAAAGGTCTCATTCTTTCTTTCACAGATGGAGCAGATGGGGTTTATTTTAGATATGCCTCTTTTGTTATTTAAGAAGTAGTTGGTGGGCATGGCATCCATGTTTATTTTGATAAGCAAGTCCAAATATTTGGGTTCCATGTCCCAGTATTTGAAAAGTTTTGTGATCTTTTGATTTGTAAGATGAAGGGATCCTGGGGTGGTTTTTAATAGGGGGTGTATAAGTTCATACGCATCCCATATTTTAAGTTTAGTTTCAAATGTTTGTTTTGAAATAGTTATGTATTTTTTAAGATTGCTTATAATTATGTCTATCCAGTTGCTTTTGTTAGGTGGGGTTGGTCTGTTGAAGGCACTGGTTCTAGTATATTTTCATAATTTGAAAAGTTGATAAAGTGTCTAATCAGGCTATGTGTTTTTTGAATTAAGCAAGCTTGGACAGATTGGAATGACATCCCATTATATTTCCTGGGTATTTGCATTGACCTCATACTTTTAAGGCAGCCACTTTTCCTCTCCAGAATAGTCTGGCTGTTAGTGAGTTTATATTTTTAATGAATTTGGAAGTTACTTTTATAATGGGTAGATAATAGCTTATTTTGGACATTATTTTCATGTTAATTAATGCCACCTTGCTTTAGAGAGAAAGGTATACTGGGGCAAGCTTTTTGGTAAGTTTTTCCATGTCTTGTATTCACTTTGTTGTATATATTTTGTCATTTGTGTTAGAGATTTAGATATAGCAAAGCCTAAAAATTTTTGTGGCTCAGCTTTAAACTTAGAGTTGATTTTTTTCCTGTTATGATTTTCCATGTAGCTGATTTTGTGGCATAATTTGGAGTCCTGAGTCCCATGAGAATTCGTCTAGAACTTTGTAAAGTTTGGGTAAAAGTTTGGCTGATGGTAGAAATATTAGCACGTCATCCATATATGCTACTGCTTTTACTGTTTTTTTTAGTCAGTGAACATACACTCCAGGCAGCCTTTAGTCTATTGTTATTAATAGTGAGTTGATGTAAACTATAAATAAGATGGCACTGAGGGGAGAACCCTGGGGGATGGATAAATCTGGATGGAAAGAATGGGAGAGTTTGCCATTTAATGTGATGGCAATATCTCTGTTTATTAGTAGGTTGTGTATAATTTGTATGATTGGCATTGGTATTAAGAATTCAGTTAAGGTATCCATTAGTTTATTAATTATGATTGAATCATATGCTGCTGCTATGTTTAGTTGAATGGCGATTGGTTTTGATTTTTGGTTGATTCTGACTTCATCTATTAGAGTCCTGACATCATGGCAGATGAACTCTTTTTTGCATATTGTGAAGGCATGATTTGTGATAGGATAGTGTCTTGGATTAAGTCCTCATCACTGATTTGACTACCTTGATAATTAGTGGGGTCATGGATATTGGTCTGATGTTATCCAGCAAATTTGTTTCATTGTTTTTTTTTTTATGAATGGGACAAGCCCAATTGGGTATAAACCCAGTATTATTCTTTTTTTTAGCTAGGTAAGTTATCATTTTGTAAATGATTGGCACTGTGAAGTGGCTTAAATGAACTAGTAAGAATCTTGAAATACCATGCAGGCCAGGGTGAGTGTCATCTAACATTGATCTAAGTTTAGCTGTGATCATAGCTTCGGTTATTCCATGCTTGAGATGTGTGAGAATAGGGAAATCTATTTCATTATTTTCCTGTTGTAGATCTGGATCTTGTAGAGTTTTTGAAGTGTTCCATAATTTTAGTGAGCATTGGAGCACCTATATATGAGCTGACATTAATATTTATTATTGAAGGCATTATTTACTGTTTTCCCTCAGTGCCCATCTCAAGTAGCCCATAGTCCAAAAGTGTTGACCTGCTAGGTATATTTTGGCTCTTTTAATGGAAATGTATTGTACAATTGCCTTTTGTTTTGCTTTATATTGCTTTTTAATGTTTATTAAATCTTCAAAATTGTTATTTGTCCCCGAGGAATATAGTTTAATTTGGTCACTTAAGGAGTCAAGCTTTTTTATTAGTGTTATCGGTTCTTTTCTTCATTTGGTATGGTGCACAATTAGGTATTGTAATATTTCTATTAGAGCAAACCAAGTTGTTTAGCTGGTCTTGATAATATGTTGATTTTTCTAAAGAATATATAAGCTTCAGATGGAATTGCTTCAATTATACTTTCTTTAGTTATCATTCTAATTGTGTTTTGTTCTAAAGATGTGAATCCATTTGTTGTATCTAAGCCAATTATTAGAGCATAGTGATCAGTAAAAGGTACTGGTTCTAATATTGCTTCTATTTGAAAGTGTAATCGAGGCAAGTAGATTAGTAGGTCTATTAATGATTTATAATGTTTTGTATAATAAGAGAATGAGTCAGTATGAAAGAGTTCATCACCACTCATTAGATCTGGGTTTAATAAGTGAATGTACTTTTTGTTGAAGCCATTGTAAGTTATATTAAAGTCTCCAAAGATTATTGTGTGATAGCTATTATTTGCTAAGATCATGTTAATTATATTTATGATTCTTAAAAACTTGTTAGTATCATTATTAGTATAAATATAAATGAGATTGAGAATAGTTCTCTGGTAGGTAATGTTGATTATAATTATGTTTTTATCCATGTATAGAATGCGAAATCTGTTTTGTGATTAATTTTTGTTAATTATCACTCCTACTCCTTCAGATGCAGTGTAATTAGTGAAGAGTTCTATGTAGTCTAGTTGCTCTAGTTTTAGTTTAATTTTTGGATCAGAGTTATGATGATATTTTGTTTCCCCTATGAATAATAAATGTGGGTAATTCTGGTTAAACCAATGTTCAACATCATGAATTATTTCCATAGAGTTAATCTCTCTTATGTTTATTCCAGCAATTTTCAGTTTCATTATCTAGATTATTACAGTTGGTGTTATTTTCTACTGCAAAGTTCTTGATTGTTTGCACATCTGAATTATTTTTGGTTTGTTTAATTTGTGGTATTGTTAGGTGTTTTTTCTCTTGTGGTGCTTCTGAGTTTGCATTTTCTGATTCACTGTTGGTTATAATTAAATCTGATAATATTATATCTTCTATATCATCCTGATCATTTTCCCATGGCTCTTGGATGTCATTAGCTTTTGAGAGTTTATTTAGACCATTGGATTTTGTTTCTAAGTTGGGTTTTCTCTTTTTTTCTGGGATTTTTAGTTTATCATCTAATAAAACAATTTTCACTGTGTATTTTTACTTGTAAGCTTGTTCTTTTTTCCTATTGTGGCTTCTTCCTCCGAGCTAGTTTTGTATGTTGAAGTTGATTTTCTTTCCTTTTTTTAATCTTTTGTGATTTCCATTTTCATTTCTTCTTCAAATGTGAGATCAATTTCACTGTCTGGATTAATATTTTAGTTATGTTTTTGGCTTGTTTCCTTTTTCTTTGGGATTTTTGATTTTGCTGGGGGTATTGATGTCTTGGGTTTTGGTCTGCTCTGCAGTATTCTTTTTTTTTCTTGGGAGAAATTGTTTGCATTTGAGCTTGATTTAGTTTATTTTTATTTGATGTTTGCATCTCATTTTCAAGATTATTTTTTTCAATGTCTGGTGACTTTTTATTCTGTATTGCATCTTTGTATGTAGTGGATTTAATGTCTGTTATTTGGAATTTTGAAAGGCTTTGTATATTTGATTCTTTAGAATATGTCATGGATCTTGAGTACAATACTAGGTTGTCTGTAGCTCTTTGTTCTTTTTGAGTTAAGTTTGAATCATCATGTTCAGACTGTATAGTTGTGTTAGTGTTATTATTTGTTTGAAGAGTGTTAGTTGTTGTTTCTATATAATTTAGTTTATTACTTGTGTTACATTTATGATATTTGTGCTTCTTTCTCCACAGTTGTTACATATTCTGGCTTGACAGTCTTTAATTAGGTGAGATTGTTGAAGGCAAAAGAAGCACTGAAGTCTTACCCCTCTAAATGACAACATTATTGGAGCACCTTTGTAATTCATAATTGTTGGGATGTCTGTGAGATTTGTATTTGGAAAGAAGCATGATTAGTTAAGATGTTAGTTCCTGCTCTTTCTTCTGGTAGATATTTGAATTTGGTTGTTTTACCATATTGAAAAAGGGTCTCTTGGAGTTGTGCTTCATTGAAGCTCATTATACAGTTTTTATTATGCCTGTTAGTATTGTGGATCTGTTGAGTTCTATATAACAGATGAATTTATTTCCCAGTGTTTGCATAGAATTTTTAAAGTTGTTTTTACTAGCCCAGCTGGAGAATTCGATTGCTATATAGTGATCATTTTGGTGTGTAAGAATTCTGTGAATTCCATTTCCCATCTCTCTTTCTTTTATTAGGGTGTACAGGTGATCTGTAGGAAATTTATATAGAGAGAATTGTGCATGTTTTATAGAGAGTATAAGGGTTTTGTCATTATAGTTGTTTAATAGTGATTTGTATAGCTTTGTTGGGATTGTTTCTGTGAACTGTATGCTTAAATTTTTGTACTGATCATCACTAAAAACTGGTTTTCTTTATCAAAAGAAAGCAAAAAACTTAAAAACCTGTAACACAAATTTTAATTCTATATTATTACTTTTCATCAGTTTTCCTCATATTTTCAGAGATTTCCCTTAATTATTGAAATTCAGGAAAATAATTAATTTTATTAAAATTTTGAACTAGTTTGTGAAGATAGTGAATGATCTTTAATTCTGAAAATGGATTAAAGGTGTTTAATCCATGCTTCATACAAATAAATTGTGGATTATTTCATTAATTATACAGTTTATTCAGCTTTTTATGTTCACCAAAATAATACAGGCCGTATATGCAGTCCAAAGGATTTTATAATATTAATGAATGAAACACATGATAAAAAACGCAAGAATAAAGAATCATATATTGTACAAAATTCATCTTGTGCTATGAATTCAAAATTAACTAGCTTTCTGATTAGTTGTTTCTGGCCAATACAATGAAATGTTAGATTCATCACCTAGGAGAAAATAGAATTTTTTACACTGCCTTGATAAGGACTCGTAAGAATTGAAAGTGCTAGGAAATATTATTTGTTTTTATTTATTTATATTAAACTCTGTATTAACAATTGACACGAATTGTTATTTTATATTATTTTTATATTATATACAGAAGTATTATTTATTTATTTATTTAAAATGTAAATCTAAAATAAAATAGTGATATATTCGAAACGAATTTCATTTTATTGTAAAAATTAAATTTTTGTTCCTGTTTCTTAATCTTAAATAAATGCAAATGTAAGTAATATATACATAATTTTTAACTTTTTTCAAAATAGTTATGTTTCATTGTTTGACCAATAAAATTTATAAACAACATTTTGAAAAAGGCTAATTTTTTATTATTATATAAATATAAAAATTTCTAGTGATTAATTTAATTTTATGTAATACATCAAGGTTAATACTCAAACTACTTGTTTGTTAAGCAAATAAAATACTCTCAATCCAAAGCACAAGACAAAAGTTTTTTAGAGGAAAAAAGAGACCATCTTCTCTGTACCCAATTTATTTTATAGAGGTTTACATGAAGGACTTTAGAAAGAATGTATGAATATTTTAAAATCAATCATATTACTATTAAAGACATATTTTAAATTAATTTATATTATTTCTAATATTGTAATACTTAAATAATGAAATATGTAAATATAAACATTCCAGTAATTAATATTGTTTAATACATAAATATTATGACTCATAATACTGGTTTATTAAGTAAATAATATAAATCAATTTAAATTACAGCTATAAAAATAAGATGATTGACTTAAAAATATTTTTTTCCAAAGTGCTTCAGATAAGCCTCAATAAAAGAAATTGAGGTAAAGAGAAAAGATCGTTTGTTCTTTTCTCTAAAAAAGTTTTGCGTTGTAGAATTTCATTTTTTTAATAAACTAGTAGTTTGAGTATTAATCTTATATACGTTGATGTTTTTTCTATTGTTTAAATATAGCAACTGAATGCCCTAAGGAATGGGTACGTTACATGAATTCATGTTATAAATATCATGAAAAATTGTCCACTTTTGAAGAATCAAGTTCTACATGCAAAGCTAATAACTCAGAACCTCTTTATATTGAAAGTGAAGAAGAAAATAAATACATCACAGGTAAATATATGTTTATCTGTACTATATACACATACACACATATATAGTGATTTTAGTCTTACAGCTTATAGTATCACTTAAAGGTATTAAATTTATTTCATGTTATGAAATCAATAAATTGACACACACACATATAATTATACACACCCACACAAAAGCAAATGAATTTAAATTCGTTTAAAAAACTATTTTAGCACAAACAAAATTTTATATCTTTATTTATTTAAATAAATGTAAAAAAAATGTGTTTCTTTCTTTACTTAAACTTTTAATCACACAATATTATTTTTTTTCTAATGTCAATTTAAAGAAAAGTTTATTTTGTTTGATTAATTTAAAAAACATTTTTGTTAATAGCAAAACATAGATTGTTGATTAGAAAAGTCTTTTGTAAAATAAAAGTGATAATTAATCATAGTGACCAAAGTTTTGAGTACAGATAATTATAAAGTCACATTTTATTGTTGTATTTTTGTTGACAAGTCTAACATTTTGCATATTCAGGTTTAAATGTGAAATTTGTAGAGAGTCACTTATCTAGCAGAGAGACATTTTATATACAACATTGTTACACATATTATTATAATAATGATTAGCTAGAAATCATTGAATCGTCTGCTGACTGTTCTATCAAATACTTTTATAAAACACCAATGTTATTGATTAAATATTTTATTTAATACTTAAAGTTAGTTGGATCTTTATTTTTGATTTATGTTCTTTCTATATGGGTTCTGGAAATGATTAACATATTAAGCTTATATCTTTATAAGCTGAAAAGAGTTACTTACTAACTTATACTAACTTTTGTAGCCTGATTGTGAAAAATGTAAAAATTATATTCATGTTATAGATTACTAATCATGTCTAGAAAATAGATGGTAGTTCAGAATGCAAATATGTAGTTTAGAATCAATATTTTGTAGCACTCATTTTTATTTTGTTAGTTTAGTTTGTATGTGTAATAATTGAAAAGCATGTAGTAAATACTTTTATGATGTATCTGTTAGTAAAAATACTAACCTTGTTTAACATTAGAATTTGAAGTTGTCTCTATGTATTGAGTATTTGGATAATAAGATTAGATTGTGATCAAGCATAAACAGATTCATATTTTTTCTTGATCTAACTAGCATTAAAAGAAATATATTGATAGTCATAAATAGTTGCTGTGGAGGACTAGGGCATCTTTTAAGTAAATTTCATATAATTGTATAAGTAGAACAGGTAAATAGTTTGACTGTTACATATATATTCTTCTGAATTGAATATAAAATATAATCAATTTTATAGACAACTTTATGTTTAAATAATAAATTTATTTTCACCAAACCGATTTTCGTTCAAAATTGAACTTTGTCAAGATCCTGTTAGTTACTTTATTTTACATTCCCCAGTCTAAGTTTTCCCATATTCTGCTCTATCCAATTTCCACAACATAATCTTAGCACACCAATTTACTGGTCAATCTTAACTTTAAAAATGTTTTTATATTTTCCAATTTTTATTTAATGTCCATTTCTGCTCAATTTTACTGATCCTTAAATTCATACATTTCTCTTTATTTTCTAATATATACATTGTCTCATATACTTTTTTTTAAAATAATCTTTACAATATTTGATAACTTGATCTATCTATCTATCTATCTATCTATCTATCTATCTATCCATCCATCCATCCATCCATCCATCCATCCATCCATCCATCCATCCATCCATCCATCCATCCATCCATCCATCCATCCATCCATCCATCCATCCATCCATCCATCCATCCATCCATCCATCCATCCATCCATCCATCCATCCATCCATCCATCCATCCATCCATCCATCCATCCATCCATCTATCTATCTATCTATCTATCTATCTATCTATCTATCTATCTATCTATCTATCTATCTATCTATCTATCTATCTATCTATCTATCTATCTATCTATCTATCTATCTATCTATCTATCTATCTATCTATCTATCTATCTATCTATGAACAATGTATATACAAGAAAATAAAGAGAAATGTATGAATTTAGTACAAGGGTCAGTAAAGTTGGAAGGAAAATGGACATTAAATAAAAATTCGAAAATATAAAAACATTTTAAAAGTTAAGATTGACCAGTAGATGGTGTGCCAAGATAATATGTAAATCATGTGACATTTTGAATTATTATAACATCTTGACAAGGTTCAATTTTGAACAAAAATTGGTTTGATGAAAATAAATTTATTATTTAAACATAAAGTTGTCTATAAAATTGATTATATTTTATATTCAATTCAGAAGAAAGTACATAAGAAAGACAACATAATGGTTTTATAAAAAAATGCCATCAAGTGAAATATATATATATATATATATATATATATATATATATATATCACATTGTATATAAAAAAATGCCATCAAGTGAAATATATATATATATATATATATATATATATATATATATATCACATTGTATTTAAAAGTACTAACAGAAGCATTATCAAATGGTAAATCATGTACCAACTGTCACTTCACAGACTGATCATTACAGTATATACATATGGTAATATTGTAATCAGTGGCTAACTCTGGTCATGTCAAATATTACACATTTATAAATAAATAAAATTAACGGAAAATAATATTCAATTTTTCCATGTTTTTTTAAATAATAATAAAAGATATTTAATTTAAATATTTTATGTACCACATGATAGTATGAAAATTTTAGAGATTTTCTGTGAATAATGAGATAAATATGTTATAATTTGTTAAGAGTTATAAAATATATTGAAAAGTATAAAATCAAATAATTTCTTTTGTTCTCTCTTTTCTGTAATAATAATTAATTACCAGTTTTAATTTTAGTTTTGAAAAAAATACTGAGAGGAAAAAAATTATCTTTAGTAAATTATTTAACAAATTTTAACTTTTTAAGAGTGTTAAAATAAGTCAAGTTTTGTGCTTAGTAGTATTTGTAGAAAAAAAAATATTAAATTTTTTGTTAAAATTTTGCATTAATTAGTTAAAATTGTTTCTTATTTTTCTCTTTATCTCTCTTCAAGACACTAAGTATTGTTTATCAAATCAGGGTAATTAAAAGATTAATGTATTTTTTGGATAAGATAAAAACAAGTAAAGGAAAATGTTTTTGACTTGTTTTGTGATCTTAAATTTGAAAAAATAAGAGAAATAACAATCTTTTTTTGTAAAAATAGTCCTAATTGATCACTATAATTTGGTCATATGAAAATCTGGATTGTGATTGATTGGTCACAGAATTATTTCAAAAAATAGGGAAGTGGGTTGATCAATAGACCGTAGTGACTTGTAAGGAGAGGTCAGTCTTGATCTTGCAGTCGAGGAAAAAAGTAGAAATGAGTCTTAATTGAGCTTCTGAAGAGAGGACTAGTAATGATGTTTAGTAAAGTGGTTGAAGAGAGCAGTAGAAGCAGTTGTTGAAGAAAACAGAAACAAGTTCAACTGCAAAATGTGGTTTTTAAAATAGAGTTAAAGAAAACCATGTGCTAAATTTTAGCAAGAAAGTGAATATCATCAAATCTTAAACATGTAATTTTTACTAGCAAAAATGTAAAAGAGAAGAATACTATTGGAGTAATCTGCAACAAGCCTTGCCTAGATCCAAGAGCATTGGTGTCTCTATTTTTATGTGTATAGAAAGGCCTGGAAAATTATTGGAGTGCAAAATGGATAAATTTAGCCTGTGAAACCTAAAAATATTGTATGGCAGGAATAAATAAATTAATTATTTATATCAACCTGGAATGGAGAAGCCTTTAAGAAGAAAGCTTACATAGAAAAGCTATACACTACAACTGCCAAGAAGGAATAAAAAGAAAATCAAAACCAGGGTAAAAGGTATTTAATGTACACATTATATCTTCGTTTATAAATAATTTTTTATAGAAATACTACAAAATCATAGTGAGTAATTTTTATTAATTTTACAGTTTTTTGTGAAATGTTTTTTATTATTCATTTATTTACCTTTCAAAATTACAAAAAATGATTTTTTAAGTAATTTAATTTTTATTAAATATAGCACTTTCTTTTGGAACATGTTTTTTTATTCATTTGATTTTTTCTCCAAAATTATATAATGGCTTAATAGTTAATTTAAAATTTCATGATATCTGATTGTAAAAAGTTGTTTTTCAAACTTTTGTTATTGAATAAGGAAATACTTTAATGAAAGTAAAAGTTAATTAATTTAATGAATAAAAGTCAAGATTGGTTATTTATGCCCAATAAGTTTTTATTGCAATGAAGAATTAGAGAATATTTATATAAATGTACAAAATACTTTTGATCAGATCAATCAATGATTTAAAATTATCTCGAAATGGATATAGAAATATTCAAATGAAAATATAATAGAATTGAATTATATTCAGTTCAATATAATATGAAGATTATAATATTTTTAATATATTTAATAAAGGAAATGATAACTGACTATAGAAATGTAATACAGTGTTAATGCAAAACTAAAAAGATGAAAATTGTTTAAAAAGAATATTATAATTGATATCCTAATCATAAGAACCACTTCAGTTAATTTACACTGCAATTTACTAATCATTTTTAATTACGATAGAATGACAGCCTGTTAAGCTAATTGCGCAATTAGCTTAACAGGCTGTCATTCTATCGTAATTATAATCGCACGCAAGACGTTATAAAATAAATGTTTATTCATGTATAATCATTTTTAAGTATTAACAAATTTTAAAGAAAACTTAAGTAAAATTAATATTATTAAGAATTGCAATAAAGATAACGGGCTTTAAAAAGCAGCAATTTTCTAGTAAATTATCAATTGTGAAAAAATAACATATGAAAAAAAAAAAAAAGAAATATGAAAATAAATAAAAAACGATCCATTAATAAGAATAGAATAAACAGAGCAAAACTCTCCATACAGTATTGCCACTTGTGCTAAACAGAGTAATCAATGGATCCCAGAAGGCTTGTGCATAAAATCCCTATCTAATGCCTACTCATCCAATATCCCCAGACTAGTTTCTGGCTTGTGGTCTTCGTCAGTGAGAAACTTTGGATCTGAGAGCACTGCATCTAGATCTTAGGATCTAATGCAACCCTCTAGCAACCACCTTTTATCTCTACTTAACTACAAAACTGAGAATGAAATTGAAAACACAAAAAATATTTTCAATCTAAGCTCAATAGCTTATATAGTCATATGGGTCTGAACTCAGTTCAGCACCCATACATTTTGGTGTCTTTGGCTCTTTTACAACCATATCCACCACTATCCTATTAGGCAGGATTGGTGTTAAACCATTAAGCATCACATGATCACATTTCCTATACTAGCACATTAATTGTTGATAAACAGAGCAAAACTCTCCATACAGTATTGCCACCTGTGCTAAACAGAGTAATCAATGGATGCCAGAAGGCTTGTGCATAAAATCCCTATCTAATGCCTACTCATCCAATATGCTAGTATAGGAAATGTGATCATGTGAAGAATAGAATATTTGAAGTTTTCTAAAATATCATGAAAAAGAGTTAATAATGATTTAAAAATATAACTGTGAATTGGGAAGAAAAATAGGTTTCAAAAGCATAAAATAATGTCTTTGTACTGGGAAAAAAGGAATAACAGCAATAAAAGGGAAAAATGTAATTATTTCTAAAAAGAAGGATAATATTATGAAGTGTATGGAAAAGTTTTACAAAAATTATATTGTAATAAAAATAAAGTAATGATTACAATTACTATTGTTGAATTGTTAATCATTTTAAATAAAGTAATGAGGCATGCAATTAAATATAGAAAATAAAAGCACCAAAATGATGGAATTATTGTTGATATAATAAAAGAAGCAATTGAAAAAATAAAACAAATTGTTGGCAAATTATATATACAACTATACAAATGATAAATATATATATAAAATGATTGGAAAAATGCAATAGTAATATAGATATTTAAGAAAAGTGATAAAGATGTTAGTAATTATAGATGTATCAGTTTGCTGTCAATTATATATAAAATCTTTTAAAGATAATTACAACTCATCTTCAGAAATATTTGCTTTCAAATTAAACAAAATATTAAACTGTATTTGGCATAGGTTTTTTGATAGGGAATCACATGCTAGATGTGAGAGAAATTATATAAAAAATCAGTTAATATGAGATTTTAAAGTTATTGATGCAATCTATGTTTAATTTAGATATTAATATTTTAATACCCACCTTATTTAAAATAGATTATTAATACACCTGGGTCTTGTTTTATGCAGATTATTTTAATGGGATTTTGAAGTTATGCGATTCATGTTTCTTCATAATATCTTTCATACTTCACTATATTTATTAGATATCAAGAAATTTAAATTATTAATAACTTATTTTGACTTGAAATACTTTTTTTTCCAAAAATATAATGTTATATTAGCAGCTAACGTGAATATGGCCTGAACCTGTATTTAGAATCTTAGCTTCTATGTAAGTAACCTACTTATTTTAATGAGTAAATAATAATAATAGATTTATACTTATGTATAAAATATTGTAATAAATATTCAAAAATTTTAAACTTTTAAAATGTATTTTGTTAGATATAATAGAAATAAATAATCTTAGATTTTTAAAATAAATAATGAAGATTTTATTGATTTTATAAACTAAAAATAATCTTTCTAATGATATGTATAATCTTTTTGTTTTGAATGCAATCTCATTTTTTTAAATATAGAAACAAAATGTGAACATTTAAAATTTATTTCAGTAGTAAAAATCAATTAATCATAGATTTTAGGTTGATGTGTAAGACAAAGACAAACATCAGAAAATGCTGAAATCTGAGTTTCCTGCAAAGAACAGCCTCTTAAATTCCACTGAGAGCTAAATAGTTGTATGTCTGCATGAGCTTTATAAACAATTAGTAAAATCATTGTCTCAAAGTTTAATCACCAATTACATTGTTAACAGAAAACCATTAACACAGCACAAGACTGAAAGTTGCGCTACTTGTACTTCCACTTTTGATGAATCTGATTTCTTACCAGTTTACAAACAAACCACATATTGTCAAATAGCAATAATGATTAAAATACGTATGAAAAAATGTAAAATTAAATAATGTAGTTAATAAAAAAAAGTAAAAAAAGTGTGTCTTGTATCAATTTTTTTCAAATATTTGATATTTTTTATTAGTCATACTTTCTTTCCTTATTTTGTTAATGCGAATTTTAAAGTAATTTTTCCTTGTTGCTTTGCTTTTATGCCATTTCTGAAAATTACAGAACATATCCCCCATTTTTCAAGGTAAGTTAAGTCTATTTTTGTGCAATTTTTTTAATGCATGTTGTCTGGGGAACCTATTTACCACATAAAATGAGACCCAGATGTAATACCATTCATATTATAGTTACTTATAATTTAGTTTTTAATGTTTAGGCTTTGTCGATTTGAAGATAATTTGTTACAATTTGCTAGCCTTATTTGTAAGAATATTAAATAAGAATCTTCCATATATTTTGTATTCTTATGACTTGGACATCATAATTTATAGAGCCATTGAAACTGCTGGTTTTATCTTTTATATTATTATAATTTGATGTAGGTTATGAGGTATGTTAGATAGGTTGATATTGTATAATTTGTTTTGTTATATAGTTTTAGCATTCTAAACATTTTATTTCATTACAATTTGACACTATAAATGTATGGTGTATTCAGAGAAATCATATGTGTTGTAATAGTTGTAGGTTGAGTACACAAGTTGTAGGTCATAATAAAACTTTTGTCATAATCATCTTATATATTTTTATTCTATTACAATTTAGGTGCTGTAATTTGTGAGATATATTGAATAAAAATGAATTTGCATATCATTTTTGTATTATTATAATTTGTCATCTGTAATTGAGAGTTTGAGTGTAAGGTAGTTGGCGAATCTTGCACACCTAATCATTATTACGATTTTATTCCACTACAATTTGGCACCTCAATTCATGCGACATACTGAAGTCTTTCTTCTCCATCCCTATCACATTTTTATTGCATTACAATATATATATATTATATAACGAAACTTTATATTCCCAATAACGAAAATATTTCTCTCTGAGTTTTTATTCATATTATAAGTTGCATATCATTATTTGGAATATATTCAAGTTTCATTATTGTATTATTAACATTAGCAGACATTTTATTTTGTTTTTATTGTATTAATGTTACATGATTAATGGATACCAAATATGCTTAGATAATTCCATTTTGAAATTTGAGTTGTGTTGATAATGATTATGAATATAATCAAAAATATTTCTCTATGAGTTTTTATTTACATTATATTATAAGTTGTTTACCGTTATTTGGAATATATTCAAGTTTCATTATTGTATTATTATTTTGTTTATATACGAAACTTGAATATATATATTGTACCGTTTGTTTATACGGTACAAATATATTGGCATCCGGTAAGATATTTAAAAGCTAAAAAAAAAAGTAAATTAAGCGATCTTTTAAAAGAAAAACATTTTTAGATTTTTTCTGATTAGTATAATTTATTTTTTAAAAAAAACGTACAATGAAAGTTAAAATTGTTGTTCGTATTTTTTTTTATGTAATTAAAAGTAAAAGTTAAATTGGAAAGAGTAAATGACATGAAGATTACTGATCCAGATAAATTAAAAATTCCAAAAGTAAAAAGATTACAATTAGAAAAATCTTTTTAATAATTAAAGATGGCAGAATTATGCTAAAAAATAATAACTTTGTAACTTAAATTTAAGAGAAAGTGTAGATTATTATCTTATATGCTGATAAAAGAACAAACAAAAGATATGCGCAGAAGTTTTAAAACTGGATCAGGGTATAAAAGGAGGACAACCTTGATCTAGGTCTTCTCTATACCTTCTAGTTACATGTCTGAAAGCTGGAGGTTTCCGCGAGCATAACCTGTGGCAGTAATAGACATCTGCACAGGTATGCCACTTGCAGTACCCAGCCATCAAGCAAGCAATGGAAATGGGCCTTGTGAAGACAGCTTTTTGCAATAAAAGGGTTATGACAGTCATGCCTTTTCTCCAGTTATAGAATGGAACAATAATAGAAGATGCTGGCAGGAGAGACCGATGGAAATTTTTAGGAGCTCAGGATCCCAAAAACACAGACCAACTTACTGGTAAGCTAAGAGTAACTTTTCCTAATTGTGACAAAGTTTGCAAACAATTCTAAAAATTGATATCAAAATAATCCCGATCAAGACTTCAAATTTTATTCTTCAAGAGACTCTTGTGTACCCAAGAACTATAATCATTGAACTGTTTTTTTATTAATTAATTCATATCTAGATTAGCGTGTGTCATCTTTCCAATTAATTAAATCATAATGTTTTTGTTTTTTATTATTTATATTTTAATTTGTTAAAATAAAAATCTTTATTTATAATACCCCTATTCATTGTACGTTATTAATGATTATTAATAAATTTATTAAAGTTAATTATGATTTGAAAATATAATTTACCTTCCCAACGCTGTACCGAAACTCAATCGAGTTTTTAGATAATTTCGTCGTAGCTAAATAAATAAAAAAGGGATGTTTGCCAGTGAATTCTAATATAGAATTCTGGTGCCTTTCAAATAAATTAAAAGCTGGCTTACTTGATCCCATTATTTTAGTAGCTACAATAGTTAAAGGAGTGTTGTGTGACCAGGAAAAATAATTGCATCCATTAAATCTTACTGAATTGTATGACGAAACAAATTTAATAGATAGGACGTAATTTGGTCACCGAGTACGAGTAGTTAACTCGTTTAAAACACTAAATAAGTAGTAGACATTACAATATATATATATATATTGTGACCTTCTGTTCTTAATGTGGAACTACAGGTTGCTGTAGTGATATATAAATATGTATTTTAAAAATTATAGTTTATTTTCATGCAAGAAGAGTTATTTTAATAATAGTAATTAAAGTGCATTTGTAATTTATTAGCCATGTCATAGTTGGTATTATAAGATAGTATTAGCTTAAAAATAATCTCATATAAGTGTGCTTTAATAAATTTTAAACTTTTGAATTCAAATTGTTTATAATTACAAGTGCATAGCCATAAAATTGTTCTTTACTTAAAGCATAATAATCTAGTTTTATATCTGCTGAAGTAGTAAAGTTAAAATAACCTCAGCTTAATTGTTGTATTCTTTTATTAAAATAAAATGTTATAAAAGAACTTTTAAATAGGTTTACAATTCGGAAAAGGTTCTTAAATATTTAAGCGAGTTATAAATAAAGTGTGTAATTAATTTTTAGTAATACAGCTAATCCATTTATAGTTTAATCAATAATGCACTTATGAATACTAATTTATAATAGTATTATAATCTAGTTTTTATTTTAAAAAGTCTTAAAGTTTAGCTAATTAAGAAACTTATTATCTTTAAACCAATAGTTAACTCACGTATTTAAATTATTATTTCTAGATAAAGAATTGAATAATAGTATGTGTGAGTGCATGCCTGAAATTTGTTAATTATTTAAAAAAATACACTCTGATTGGAAAAATAAATGTTTAATATTAATTTAATGTTCTAATATTTAAATGGATACCTATTTTTAAAAAGATGCAGTATAAACCCAATCATGTTCTGAGAATTTAAAATAAAAATAAAAATATTTAAACAATGTATATAGATATATATTTATTACTATAATAATTTTTATTTAAATAACTTCCAAATGTAAAATGATTTAGTTTAAATAATTGATTTTAAAAGGTGATGTAGTAATTATTTTAGTTTGGAATTTTTTAGAATATGTTAATTGGATTTATTTTTGAATTTTTTTACTCATTTACTAAAGCATTTGAACTTTCAGTTAATTAAGTCATCTGGGATGGGTATTTCAGTTGTCAATCATCCAATCAATTTCTATTATATGACTTACTCTATCTATAAAAGTTTGGTTTATCAAATTTATGCATGTATCTGATTCTTATTTTGTGCTTTCAAGTTGTAACTTTTATAACCAATTTTTATTTGCTGATTTAAGTGAATGATGCAGAACTAAAATAATTTTCTATTCAGGTACTCTTTTAATGCTTTAAATTATTTTAGCCTCATTATGAAAAGTAGTTCTTCAACTCGTGTGTACATTGTAGGTAGTGATATTGTTCCGTTGTATTAAGACAGTTGTATAAATTGTAAAAAAAAAGTTTATTAATTCAACTTTACTTGTTTTATTAAATTCAAACAGTACGTTAAAGAGAATAAATCTTAAACTAATTACTGGAACTTCTAAACTATTTTTATTTATTCTGAAAATACCTTATTCACTACTTTTTAAAATAATTTTTAAAACAATGCTTATTTGAATATTGCATATCGCTATCGTTTTCCAGAGTGATCTCTTTTGAATTAATTCAATATTATTATTGAATTTGAACTTTTATTCAGGATAGCAGGACCCAGCAAATAACAAAGAAATTCAAAAGTGTTAATTACTAATGCATACATATTTATTAATAGTCTTTAACAAGATATTTATCTATTTTTTTATTATGAACGTTAGTTTTTAAAGGTGTAATTGTATAAAATTATTTCTAAAGAGGAGACGTTTGCATTTTTCATTTATTACATGCCAGATTTTTAAAAAAAATATAAACTATTTGCTACTAAAAGTATTATTAATATAAGAGACATTTATACACTTTTCAATTAATGAAGTTTTTATTCCTGAATGTGATATCGGAAATATCTAATTAATTCGAAGTAAAATTATGTTTCAAAAGCAAAATATAAACAGAATTTGATCTAATGCTTATTTAACCTGAATACCATTAATAAAGTCTTATAGTTATTGAATATATTATATTAAATATCTTATTTATGAAATGCTTTATTTTAAAAAAAGATCTGAAATTTTATTTATTGTTTTTGTTTTTTGCAAGTTTCATGAATGTAAGTTTTATAAAAATTATTATTATGTTTGCGTTATTTAAAAGAATGAAGTCTATCCTTAACGTGTTTACTCCCAGTTATCAAAATATGTTTGCTTTTCAAAAAGTTTATTTAAATTTATTACCATGTTCTACTTATTCTTTGGAAATGTTATTTAAAAGCTTCTCACCATATCCCATTTAGAATATTTACTCTTCAGTTGTATTCATTGAAAATTATAATCTGTGCTCTTCAGAAAGAAATATTAATCTCATGTATCCAATGTAATATTTAAAATTTATAATGCTATGTGTATTGTTATTTTACACACTATTATAAAATTATGCAACATTTATAATATTTATCATTCTACTTATTTAATGATCCATTTAGAACGAGTGGCTATATTTGTGTTTGGGTCAGTAACTTCAAATTTCTACATACCTTATATTTTAAATTAATATTATTGTTTAAGTTTACATTTTTATTTGAATGTTAACTATACAAACTTTAGTGTATTCAAGAAACTTATTTGACTTTATCTGGTATAATAGTATGAACATCAAGATTTAAGGACACTTTATTTTATTGATAAATGTGTATAAAATATTTAATTTACTATTTATTTTATTTTAGAGGCACTATATTCATTCATGTTTTTCTGAATGATTTTATGTATAGTTTTAATATCTATATTCATGTTAAGTTCTCAGAATATTAATAATGTACCTAATATTTTAAAGTGTATTAAACCTGTTTCTCTTTGGAATTATTTTGAACGTGCATAAATACTTGACAGAATTCGTAAAACTGATGTATATTTTTATTATTGAAATATTTTGCAACAATTTTAGATATTTAACTATAATTTTGTTATATTTATTATTTTATCAGTATTACATATCACTTATTTGCTATTTTAAGAGATCATAGAGTTTTTCTCTCTCTTATATCTTATTATAATATGCCAATAAGTTTTTTTTACACTTTATGATACTAAGTGTACAATGCTATATTTAGGAAAAGTTATCTCTTCTGATGGTTTGTTCTCATAGTTTAGGACTAGAGACAAAATCCTAGCTCCTTGTTGCCCTCATGTATAGGTGCTTTTGTTAATTCATGTCATCATCTTATTTTGTCTTTGTTTTGTCAATTTCTTAATGTGGTTCTTAATGAATCTTAGTGATATATTATTTAAAGCCATGTGTAATGTGCATCCATGGCTTTATTCTGGAATTTGATATTGTAGAAGTAATGCACAATGCCAACCATTCCTTCATTTGTATTTTTTATAAATGAGAGTGGTTTTTGATGTGTAGGTCTTGTTGATGTGCCTAGCTAGTATATCCAGATGTTTTAAAATCTCATAAAATATTTGTCATTAAATTTATAATTGTTTATGTGGCTATATAAAATTTATACATCTTCTATGAAAGGGTGGTAAGATTTTATTTTATTTAGCATTATTGAATACATTTCACATAGGGACTAGATATAATAATAAGTGAAATTATTAAAGGTGAGAACTTGACTGAACTTACAGGAAATCATATTGAAATTTCTAATTTATTGATAATTTTTGCAGTATTTTAAATTGTAACACAATTTTTCTTTTATATATTTTTTATTTTGGAGAATTTTTGATAACTTAAGTTTATAAAATAGCTTGATGTTTGCCTATTTAATATTACAAGTGTCAATAAATGTTATTTTAATTATTAATTTTTGCTTCTCTATCTTTATTATCATCATGTATGTCTTTCAGAAATCTAATAATACCACACACATATTTATCTGTTTTATGCATTGAGAGTACAAGATTACAATAAAATATGATATAAGCTACTTTATTCAAAAACTATATTACTGATGTTAAAATAATGATTACGAAGAAGTTGTTTTATTTATCTTAATGATAAAGATCATTTTATGCACATATTATAAGATCATCTTATTCTATTTTGTTTATTTTTGATAAAACTATAAGATGACTTTATTCATCTTGAGTTAAGATAATAAGATTGCTTTATTTTGGCTGAAGACTAAGAGAAAATCTATTGATGTGATATTTTGGGTCGCAACAAAGATCCTTTTCCTATCCATGATATCACAAATGTCATCCTAGTAGGTATCATTATTTTTAATGTAAGAGTTTTTCATGTTTAATTTTATTCTAAGTTATAATAGTTGTTTGGTTCAATAAGTTATGATCTTAAAGGTAAGATCATATCTTATTGCCATTATGTGTTCCTAGGATCACATTCTTTGTTGGTTTATGAAGTAAAAAGAAAATTAAGATTATTGATTATTGAAAGAACCCTGAGATTTGTTTATAAGAAATTATTTTATGAAAAAACTGCTATGCTTAAGATAAAAATTATTCTAAGAAAAAATTATATAACATAGAAAACCTGAGATATTTTAATAAATAATAACTATACCTTTAGATCTGATCGTTTAGAATAATAATTAAGACTATAAGATTTAATTGTATTTTAAATGTGTTGGATAAAGAATATTGAAAGTAACCTAACCTTTTTTGTATATGTTGCAGAATATTTTAAGAGTTATATTATGTTTTAAAGAGAGAGTATGAGAATTCTTTTCTTAATTAAATATTTTGCGTTTTATAATAATTAATGCATCTATTTTTCCTCTTGTAGCAGCAGTATATGCATCAGAGCTAGCCTATGTATTTTTAAGATTATTATGATTAGTCTATATTATAAGCTATTACTATTATTAGTTATGTATGACCCTGATTCACTCATCTCTTTTTGGTTACAATTTTAGTGTGCCCAATGTGTTGGCAATTCGATCAATTAGGGGTATTGGCAGACTGGTCATTGTGGTACTCGCCTTGCATTTTAGTGATCACCTTTCTCTTTCTTTATGCTTTATTTTTGGAAGTGACACTCATACAAATGTTAAATATACAATTTAATAATATTTATTGTCCCAAGTATATTTTCAATGCTTTCAAGTCATACTAGATGGGCACATGTTTTAATAACAATACTACATTCATTATTTTTTATATCTATTTGATATTTGTAATTAAGTCAGTATCAGATATACCCTATTAGAATATTTAAATTACACATGTTATTTATATTATTTTTATTAATTAATTAATAAAATTATTAAATATTGATTTAGCAAGATTAAAATTTGTCTATTTTACACTTTTGTATAAATTTTT
Source organism: Epiperipatus broadwayi (assembly GCA_028023455.1). Classification (NCBI taxonomy): domain Eukaryota; kingdom Metazoa; phylum Onychophora; class Udeonychophora; order Euonychophora; family Peripatidae; genus Epiperipatus; species Epiperipatus broadwayi. The sequence goes on along the minus strand of JAQFVV010007386.1, from coordinate 1,351 downwards.
GTCAATGTTCTTTGATATGCATTAACAAGAATTAGTTATTAATGGAATTTGTGTTTATGGTGTTTAGGTTAGAAGTTTTATAATCTTATTTGGTTATGTTAGGCATAGTCATCATTATTATGATATGGGACTCCAGTAATATTTAATTTAGTTCAGTTGCACTTAGTCCATTATACATACTTGTGCACCTAAACATCTGATATAGTATTAAAGACCATAAATTATGAGTATGTAAAAATGAAATCTACTTTACATCTTCCCACCTAAGATTATAAGATAACATCTGAAACACTATAATAATAGGAGAGACTACTCAAATAAGTTGAGAATATTACAATATTTGTGCATTATGAGATATGACTGTTGATGTAAAATAAAAATTTTAATAGTAAATATAATAATATATCAATTTACATTTCTTATATAAATAATCAGATAATAATAAAAATACAATTGTAACCAAAACAATTGTAATGGAAATTTAACTTTTATTAACTGAATAAAATGAAAAGGTAAATAAATGTTTTAATTTTTTTATATATCATTGATGGATTTCGGATTATTTATATAATAACTATATGACTTCAAATATATTCTCTATTAGTTTTATGAAAATATTATAATTAAGCATTAGACTTTCTTCAAATGGCTCATTTTACACTAAAACAATGCATAACAATTTTTATTAAAACTATACAAATCTGACTAATATGCAGGGCAAGTTATCTGTGATATATGCATTCCCCTCTCTCATCCTGTCTCTCTGTCATATGTGCAAATTTTTAACTATATTACTTTTTAATATATAAGACATTCATTTTTTTTTCATATTTTTCCATTAATTAATTTAAATATTTTTATTAATCTCTCAAAATTTAAATACTTTGCATATATTAATAATTTGTTAAATATTTAGTTCTATATCAATATAATGGTTTCTTTCTTTTTTAAAATTATTTCCAATTATTCATTATACATATAAGTATAATTTTTAATGGCAGTTGAGGAGGGTTAAGGAATTAACCGAAAATACTTCTGCAGATTGAAAGGCTACAGTACATATAGTTATTACTGTTATATATATATATATATATATATATATATATATAACAGTATATAACTATATGTATATATATATATATATACGCTCTATATATAATACATATAATTAATGTAGATATATTTAGAGAGGATTTTGAATCAAGCTTTTCAAATTCCTTTCAGTCATCCACTCCAACTTATACAACTAATACACATGACCACATAAATGTAAAAAAGATAAATAATCTCAAATATACTTATTTTATGCTGAACCAACACTCAGAAGTTCGTCCAGATTATCATATCCCAC
>JAQFVV010007385.1:0-96877 GCA_028023455.1 Epiperipatus broadwayi | reverse complement strand
AAAATTGACTACAATGTAGTTCATTTCAACATCAGAAACTGAAATTTCAAATAGGTTAATCCTTCCTTAAAATGTTTTAAGATAAATAATAGAACAAAATATGATTGTATAGATAAAACATATTTATTTTTAAATAATAAATGATATAATATATAATACTAACTTTCATATCAGTATTCAGCAGTATGTTAGCAAAAAAATTGAAATCACTTTCTTATTAGTTCCTTTTATATACAACAAAGATTGACAATAAATACATAAAACAGAAAGTGGGAATAGTTATCAATACAATTATTTTAATTTATTTATATTTAGCAAAATAAAAAAAATTTATTCTTAGTTTTCTTATTTTAACATTGCAATAGATATTAAATTATATATATTGTACCAGTCAAAAAACCACCACCTAAACTGCAAGTCAGATCTAAACTCAAGTGGTTCAAACTGAATTCAAACTTAACTCACCAGCTCAGATTAGTAGAAATCTAAATCGATGGCACAGTGCTATGTGCCAAGAAACTAGCTCAACAGTTGGTGAGGATTAGAGACCCCTGAACTGACACTAATATTAGATAATTAATTTACTAAATATAATTTTAAATCGAATCATATGTATATGTTTGGATTGCCAACACAGACAGCGGACATTAACATTTAAAATAATTATTGAATAAAAAAATTAAGAACTAAAATATTTAATAATAATAGTTTGTTTTGTTTGAATTTTAAATAATGATTATATTAATCATCTCTAGCCTTTAACATAGTTTATAATTATAATGAGTGGTGGTCCTTATTATATGCCAATGAGTATTATGTAATATTTGAAAGTCTATATGTCTATGCCCCCAACAAGAAAATAAAGCCAGATAAAGATATCAGTGGTGACAAAAATTATTATTATTTCTAATGAATCTTATTATGACAGAATGTGAGATTTATTTTCACATTCACAAATCCATTCATGAAGAGCAAGATCCGTATTTTAGGTCATAACTTTAATCTTTATTGGAAAACTTATTTACTTTGAAATAACTGAGAATTTGTTTGACTTTAATTGAAACCACTTTGTCATGAATTATGAGCATCAGAGCGGGCTTTACCAGAACAGAGAGGCAACGGTGCTGACGAATTATGAGCTATAAAATGAAATTGAAAGACAATAGCTGGTCAATGATCTAAGTCCTATGATGTCTTGCATTTCACAAGTCTTACTGCCCTTTGACTATGAGCCTTTGGTGTTCCAAATATAATATGAACAGGAGAGGAAGTGCTTTCTTCCTCGATAATTTAAAATAACAGAAATATTATCACTAACAAGCCTAATGGAGCAGAAGATTGCCCTATATCAGCAACATTGAAGATGATGACTTGATAGTTACCATTTGAAAAATAAAACCCAATTATAGAATGCTCTATGTGATGACTTGATCAAATTAATTAAAGTCAGATGAGCTTTTAACTAAAACTATTTTAAAGCATTATAAAATTATATTAATTATGCCCCAAATATCGTGCCCTTCCTGAATATTAATAGACAGTGAAAACAATTTGAATTAGAATATATTTGATTCCTTTATCAGCCCTTTTGCAAAAATATTTTAACATTATATATATGAATAAATGCATATTGGTAAACACGAGAAAATAGTTGGGGCATAGACTAGAAACGGAGCTAATAAATTATTATTAGCCAATTATAAAACTAACAAACATTTAATAATTTCTTTTGACTCAATGATTAATAGTACTGTATAAATCTAGTTCCAATGGGCAAGAATTATTATCAGATTTAGTATTATATTATTTGCATGAGGCAAATAGAGCAAAGGAGCTCATCGAGTTGAAGGATTATTGGCATATAATTAAAAATAAATGATATTAGTAAATCACACAATATATATATATATATATATATATATTGTATATATTTCTTACAATGGTGGTTCATTTACTATATATATATATATATATATATATAGTAAATGAACCACCATTGTAAGAAAGGAGAATTAAATCTAAGGACTAGAGATTTAGAATTACAATTTAAAATAGCATAAACAAAAGTAAGTTTTACACAGAGATTATTACATTATAAATGAGAAGAACTCTTAAAGGGAGTGTAAAGTAAAATTCAGAAACTGGCCAGAAAGTTTAAGGTCATTATGGAAATATATTACCCATTTCTTCCAGGGCTGGTTCCATAGTTTACACGTCCAGGTTTGTAAAATGTAGGCACGCATTTAGTTGATTACTTGAACAGCATTTTATTTGATTTTGGCAGCATGATTGGTCCAGAAAGGATTTAGCAGCTTCATTGAAGATTTTCAAGGGGCTTCAGGAACCATAGCCAGATTCCTGATGATTTATCCCCTTACCATAACAGGAACACTTGAATTTTATGATTTTTAAATGATAGAGTTTACTGCACTTCTCTACAACAAAGATGGCTTCTCCCTCTCCAAACTTTTCAGAGCTATATATATACTGTATCCGATGCCTTCAGGCTAGTGCTTCTTTCATTATCAATGTTACAAAATTTACTGGTTGTTTTAGATACATTCCTTTGATAAGGCTTTCAAACTCACTAACTTGAATTCATTTTCTAATTAAAAAATGAATTCTTAAAATCAGAAAATAATTTTAATTAGGAAATCCTTACATTTTAAATACTTATCTTTTTTTTTCTAATTAATAAAACTTAACCCATTGTTTTGGAAAGGGAAAATCTGAAAGCTTATCAAAAGAATGTAACTTTTAATCATTAAAGTTTTAACAAATTATTTAAAGTAAAAACAAACATTCCTGACACAATGAAACTTTCAAACAATTATATATACTTAAATATTTACAAATATATATATATACACAATCCATGAATAATTCTGTCATGAATTTATTAATAGTATTGATTAATTCAAACTCGAACGAATTAATTTTAACACACATTTATGTAATAGATTTTCTTAAATGGAAATTAGCATGGATTGAATGTATAAAGCCCCATTGCATTGGCAATTTAAGGTTAGTACTTGGGTTTGAAGTGGGCTTATGGCTAGATGTCATGAAGCTAGGATCAAACTCAGATCCGACTGCTTCAATATATATATATATATATATATATATATATATATATATATATATATATATATATATTATATATATATATTCTAACCCCAACTTTAGGCAAGTAGATAGTCGATTGAAAATAACTCTGGAACTGAACAAGGAATGCTAGTGTGTTTACCTAATAATAGTAATAATAAGATTATGTATACCAGGGCACCAAATTGTAACTATGAACTCACAATGCCAATCAGAGATCATCATCCATGTTTCTCACTACAGGATATAATGAAGAAAGTAATGAAATTGTCTCAAAAATATATAATGTTGATACATCCAATTCATTTTATTAGGGTCTTATTTTTAAACTTGATAACAATTATGTAAATACACTTATGATAAGTTATTACTGCCAACTAAATAATATAGGCAACTTTCTCCTACAACTTTATATAGATATATGATCTCGAGTGGTAATTACAAGAATGTTGTGTATAAACCACTAAACATCACATGATCACCATCAAATACTAGCACAAAATTGTTGTAAACAAAAGCAAAACTCTCCATACAGTAGTGCCACCCTGTGCTAACCAGAGTAATCAATAGATGCCAGAAGGCTTGTGCATAAAATCCCTATCTAGTGCCTACTCATCCAATATCCCCAGACTAGTTTCTGGCTTGTGGCCATCATCAGTGAGGAGCCTTGGATCTGAGAGCACTGCACATAGTTTAGTAGTAAAGTAGAGTTAAAGGTGCTCTGGAGGGTTATTAGATCCTAAGATCTAGGTGCATTCTCAGATCCAAGCTCCTCACTGATGATGGCCACAAGCCAGAAACTAGTCTGGGGATATTGGATGAGTAGGCACTAGATAGGGATTTTATGCACAAGCCTTCTGGCATCTATTGATTACTCTGGTTAGCACAGGGTGGCACTACTGTATGGAGAGTTTTGATTTTGTTTACAACAATTTTGTGCTAGTATTTGATGGTGATCATGTGATGTTTAGTGGTTTAACACCAATCCTGCCTAATATGATAATGGTGGCTATGGTTGTTTAAGAGCCAAAGACACCAAAATGTATGGGTGCTGAATTGAGTTCAGACCCATATGACTATATAAGCTATTGAGCTTAGATTGAAAATATTTTTGTGTTTTCAATTTCATAGTTTAGTAGTAAAGTAGAGTTAAAAGGTGGCTGCTGGAGGGTTGCATTAGATCCTAAGATCTAGGTGCAGTGCTCTCAGATCCAAGGCTCCTCACTGATGATGGCCACAAGCCAGAAACTAGTCTGGGGATATTGGATGAGTAGGCACTAGATAGGGATTTATGCACAAGCCTTCTGGCATCTATTGATTACTCTGGTTAGCACAGGGTGGCACTACTGTATGGAGAGTTTTGCTAATGTTGTGTATATTTCTAATATATAAATGATTAGAAATAAATTAGTAATCGATGCGGAGAACTCATAACTTATGTTTATAATATATACTACAAGATTATTATTTAATTCAAAGTAGAATAAAAGAAATGTTATAAATCCTTCCATTTAACCCAACTACTAGTATTTTCGTTCTCAGCATCCTTCACTTTTAATAATCACAATTATATAACACTAAATGTCGGTGTTATGTTCTCCTTTATGTCTTCTTAACTGACAACTCTTGATATTATTTCCTTACACACATATATATGCCTTCCAATGAACTAGAGATTCATTATCATTATTATAATAGTATTTCCCGATTTTAATACTTACACTACTTGACTTCCAAGCTAGATTTCTTATAGTTAATAATGGAAGTTCTTAAATTTCTCAAGGTCTTGAACTGCTAACGTGGTGCAATTACTAATGATTACAATGCAATGGACATAATCCAAAACTTGCTAAATTAAATTTTAATATGAGTTTTATCAGTGGGAATAATGTTAAATACTAAAAGCAGAATAGAGATTTTATGTCTGCTCCTAATATTCATAACATTGCAACGAACCAAATAATTAAATTTATCATATCTAAATTGACTATTTTCTCTCATTTTATTTTATTTCGTATCATCTATTTGCCCAATTTAACTAGTACTTTTAAATCTATTATATTTTATGAGTCGGGTATATTCTTTATTCCCACAAAATGACCGTTCCCCCTATATATAAAAAAAGATCATTTTTGTTGATATTTTACAAAGGTGAATTATAGAAATCAATTGAGGAAGTAAACTATGGAAGTAAACCATGGAAATTAATCATGAAAATCGATCATCATAAGATAATTCATAAATTTAAATGTGATCTGGTATTATTATAAAATTTGTTGTGGCAGTATGTAGAATATGCTCTTTTTTAAGGCTGTAAGGTTCTAGACATAGGTTCTAGATAGGTACTGAATATAGGTACTGGATATATGTTTTAGACATTTGAAATATTAAAACACAAGACACATTTGTAAATTTAAAACAATAACAAATATTTATTATATTTAAATAAAAAAGATACACACACATATATAGTATCACCACAATCTCAAACATTATACTCATTGTAAATTAAATTTTATCCTCTTTTATATAAAATTCACTTTAACTAAAAAAAATATAATAATAATAATAATAATAATAATAATAATAATAATAATAATAATAATAATAATAATAATAATAATAATAATAATAATAATAATAATAATAATAATAATAATAATAATAATAATAATAATAATAATAATAATAATAATAATAATAATAATAATAATAATAATAATAATAATATATATATATGTCCATTCAGATTAGTTAAATTTTCTTAAAATTTAATCACTGTTTTGACCCACATTTCAATTTAATGTTAATCCGCTTACACACGGAATCAAAATTCCACATTTAAATATACATATGAAATCATCTTATAACTTTACCCAACAGTCTACTGAATTTCTTCATCCCCTTACAACAATTATACATTTAACTATTCCAACACGCAATAATATTTTGTATTTCCTATGTAAAGATAATGTTGTATCCAACTTTTAGAACCAGTCTAAATAATTTGTTGAAATAGAAAACCATAATTTTATTTCCATGCATGCTAAATATTCACTGATGTCCCCTGTAATTCTGATAATCATGTTACCACTCTAGCAATGACATACATTTGATCAGCTAGTACGTCGCCACAGCTTGACAATGTCTAATTTTATTACCTTCCACAAACTCTGACTACAGATTAGTAGCTTATAAAATGATGTAACTCTCTGTCATCCCCACATCAACACACACATCTGATTATAACTCTAACCCTGTCATAGCAACTCTTATTTAATCTTGAAAAAACCCTCCAGATATTTTATAGCACTATTCAGAACTTCACAACTCACACATTAGTGTCTCAGTAAGGGAAATTAAACAATTCACAACTTCAAATGTTACCATTGGCCAGAGAACTGCTGTTTTCCTGAAGCTACATAATATGTGAGGAATTAGTCTCTATACACTTATTTTAAATAGGCATGCAAAACATTTTATCACAACTGTATCAATACTTCCCTACTTAAATAAAAAATACAAATGGAGCTGGTATCAAGTCCTTGTTCTCCCAATACCTGCATACATAGCAACTAAATTATGAGATAGTTATTCCCTATATATCCATTCAAGGTGGTATGATAACTCTACCTCAGCAATACTCAGCATTTACTGCTTCATACATAAACACACAGGGTGATTATAGACATGCAAAATGACAAAGTTTTAACTTATCAAGAACCAAATCCATGAACTATATAAATTTAAAAAGACAAGCACCCAGCAGCATTCATCCAAGATTTTATGCTCATATGGATAGCATCTACATGTTAAGGCACAGCAACAACTATTGAAATACTTTTCACACATCTAATAATAGGCATATAATTTTGATAAAAAATATTTTCTCTCTTTTTCTTTTTTTTTTCATATGACAAATATATATAAGCATTTATACTTTCTCATTATTATACATTAACATTTTTAATAGTATCTTATAGGTCAAAATCATTTCTTTTTTTAAAAAACAATCCTATGACTGTTATATATCTATTAAATATGTCGTGAACATATAAATAAAAGCAAAATAAATAAACAATAAAACATTACTCATTGTCTCTTTGGATTGGGTTCCCTCAAAGCTAAGTCAATCAAGGCCAATCTGACAGAAAACATGTATGTATTGTCCATAAACACCAATTACCATTTTTCAGTTCACTGCCTGGGAAAACACATTATATCTATCTCACATTAATGATTATGGACGCACATAAAACTCTTTTCATTCAGGATGTAGTTGCATTGATACTTGATATTTTCATATTTAGTTGTGATAATTAAAGCTGCTGAAAATTAGTCCTGCAGATGACTTTCATTTCTTAAATACTTTTGTTCCTGGGTTCGAATCCAGATGTTTGATTTCACATTTTAATCTCTAACTTTATATTCTTTAATCTTCATCACCCCCCCCCTCCTTAGTTTTTTTTAGGAAAAAAAATCAAATAAAATAGTGTTCTAAATGCTCTTTTTCAAGTATATTCTTACTGGAGTCACAATCAAAAAAAGCATACTAATAAAAATGATGAGTATTGAATTAACTTTATATCAAAGTCTAATTGTTCCTTGGAGTTTTAGTTAAAGAAACCACAAATAAAATATTGTTCATGAGATTTCTTCTTTTAAATGACCTTTTAAAAGTCAAATACAGAGATTAAGGTATTGACTGCAGAACTTTTTGTTGCAAATTAATTTTGCATAATTGATTTTGAAGAAAGGTTGGTACACCATTTATTTGTTTTAGCCATTCATCTTAAGTAATATATACACACTTCTCAATAAGTTGACTCAATTGCTGTCTGAGAGAAAATGGTCAGAGAAGACTATTAGATATTGAATTAGCAAGAAAAATCCCCCTTTACCTCACTTGCACTAGCTTTTATAAAAAAAAAGGCCACCCTCAAGTTTTTTTGCTTTGATTCTTCTAATCCACCAATTCTCTCTCTGAAGGCAACCTTTGACACCATTTGTTAAATGTTGGTTTTGGTTTATTGTTTTCAGCTATGATTACATTTATTATTCTTTTTTAACATATTTTACACCACTTTGATCTGTGAGAAATATTAAAAAAATATATACAGAATTGCAGGATTTTATAAAACTGATATTATATAAATAAATTTCTTCTTTAAAACTTAAATCAAATTTAAACTCAAATCAATAACCAATTCCTGTAAAACCCATACAAATAAATTCATTTTTTCACAAAGAAAAAAAATCTACATATGCATCATACATGCACATATGCATGCATATATAATAGTAAATAGTCAACTGTTTGTTCATATTCATATTAGTACAAAATATCTTTTATTCATATTAGTACAAAATATATTTCCTGATTTCCTAAAAATTTAAGCCTATTCTCATGAAAAGAACTGTCAAATTAAAGCTATCTATAACAAGTTCAATGTCAATTTGTACTAAAATTTCTATTCATAAATATTACGATTCATAAAGACCTTTCTGTTTAAATATATAAATCAATATGTTTAAGATATTGTAGTGCTGGCAATAGTCAATCCCCCTTCCCTCTACATAATGATACACTATAATTTTAAACAAAATACAATCAGACTTTTCTCTGTACATTAAATTTAAGCCATATGATTATTGGTCTCTCTAAATAAAGATGTTGACCTTTCTTGAACTTAAAATTTTTTTTTACAGGGATATAGTTAAGAAACTAATCCTACTATTTATTTCCCAATCATTAGTTTTTTTTACAAAAGAAACGAAGGGTTACAATATATATATAGTATATTGCGCACTTTTTATTAGTCCACTCTATTCTCAAAATAAAATGTATAATTTTAAATTTTGTTAAACCCAATAATATTTACTTATTAAACTAGAAAAAAAGAAGACAATAATGACATATTAGATCATAGGGTTTGAACTTGCATTTAGTTAATGGAAATTTATAAAGGATCTGATAGGTAAAACAATTAACTCAAGATACATATAAACAATAATCTATAGAGTCGTATATAGGCAGATAGATGGACAATTGATATCATTTAGTATTTAAAACCAGTGAAGTTCAAATTGTATTTTGTAAACATTATGCATTATGAAGACCAATAATTATTGTCTGTGCACAGTTTATTTTAAAAGTAGAGATTATTTATAATCAAATCGGTATGTTATGCTTAAAAGTAGGTAAATATTTATCAAGTTTACAAAAAATATCTGTCATCTAGAATGGAGAAGGCAAGCCATAAATAATCTTCTATTACTAAACAAAAACAAAAAGGATGACTACTGTTGCAATCTTGGAATAAGCAGAGTCTTCAGAGAAATAAAAAATAAAAGTGATAATCAGTTTATACAGTGTGGAAGGATTAGAACAGTAGGAAAACTTAAAAGTTATTTTTATACTTTTCAGCTAGTACTTTAAAAAAAAAACAACTTTTTCCTAATGTTTGTATTCATATCTCTTAATCTCTGAGTTGTTAGTACAATAGGGGGAGGGGAGATAAATCAATGGATAGTTGGAATTAATAAGTGAATCAATTCAATTGTTTATATCAGTAGTTATTTAAAAGTTATGTTGTTATTAAATATTATTAATGATTTGAATGTCTTTCTACTCAATCAACCAACTCCATCTTAATAAACCAATATCCGAGCAATTTTATCAAAATGAAATATTTTTATCTTTTACATAAGTTATACTTAAATCTTATAACTCTATAAAAGAAATTGCATATATATAAACACAAAAATGAAAAAATTTTAAATTATTTTGTTAAAAGAAAGTCAAGTATAAATTTTTTTTTTTATATATATATATTTAATATACACATATTAGATCAAATGTTACCTAATGAGTATGTTGGAATTTACTTCATTAATCTATTTAAATTTTAATCAGTCATAAATAAGTTATTATTTATAATTGTTCAAATATACACCATAAACCCATTATCTTTCAAAATATATTTACTTCAATCAACCTTCTAAATAATTTAAACAATTTCTCATGATAAAAATAAAATTATAAAATAAAATAGAATTCTCGAGAAATAGATAAATTCTAGAACATAGTAAAATTTTTTTTATATACTCTTTATACTAACAATTTTTAAATTTTTATTTTACCAATTATAACCTAAAAAATATTTTTTAATTTTTTTAATAATTTTGATATAAAATCAATTTTTTTTTATAAACATAAATAAATTAAATCCATTTAAAAATTTTTTTAGAATTAAAAATTGAAAAAATATATCTTAAACTCTTATATATTAAATTGCACAATAATAAAATTATAAAATAAAACTTTATAAAGAAAATATTTTAAAATAAATTTTAAAAATTTGAGAAAAAACTTTAAATTTATCTTTAAATATATTTCTATTTAAAACAAATAATCAAAAAAATTAATAAAAACACCTTATTTAAAAAACACCCAATAGAAAACAATAAAATTACAAATAAGAAGAAACCTATAATCACCCAAAAACCACATAATAAATAACCTTCACATTAATATAAAAGGAAATTTGAAATTATAATCAGGATAGGAATATATAAGGAGAGATAGCAATGAAGAGAAGGATTAAAAACATTAATCCCTTCACTTTCTAAGAAAAAAAAGAAGAATATTTTTAATTAAATAACAAAAACTCTATATAAATAAATCCAACAGAATAAATTTTAAACATAATTCACTCATCAACAACATAAAGATGAATTTTTAAATAAGAATTTATAAATAATGAACATTAAATTAAAATTCCATATTTAAATATTGCAATATTACTATCTACCAACTTAATTTATAATAATTTATTTATATTTTTTATTTATTTATTTAAAAATTTATTTATTTAATTTTTTTTAATTTTATATATTTTTTCCTTAAATAAAAATAAACTTAATCAATGTATAATTTTATATATTAGGGAGGTAATCTTATTATTTGTTTCGTAAATTGGGTCAATGATGAATATTGATAGTAGATAATATTATTCCTACAAAAACCCTTCCTGGGGAATATACCCCTCTGTTTTTTATTGCCTTCTTTCTAGAATATCTCCATAAAATTCTCCCTCTTGTATTTTTAACATATACAAAAGATTGAAATTTGCCTAAGGTAAATAGAAAATATATATTTCAAAGCAAACTATGGGCTATTCATACTGACCAAAAAACAAAATATTATTTTTTTGCAAATGGAAAAAAGCTAGGGGTACTAAAGTATGTTTGAGGTCCAACAATTTTTTTTTTTTGCGAATGCATACCTCTCAATCAATAAAAATGAAGAATAAAAATGAAATAAAAAAGTAATCTACTCCCTTCTGAGTTTCAAAAACACTTCCATTTTATCAATTCTTTTTTTCTATATAATTATCCTATTTTAAATTCCCTTTTTTATATAAACGCAAACCAATATTTTTTACAATATTTCCTCCCAAAAACAAAAACATAAAAAAAAAATTCCAGTATATAGATCAAAAGCAATTTTCCCCCCTATCCAATTCCTTTTTTTTTTTTTATTTTCTTCCTTTTCTCCCCTTTACAAAACCAACACTCCCCCCCAATATATTTCTCCTCTGTCCTTTCGTCAGAGGGGCCAGGAGATGAAATTATATCTTTTGCGGGAATATATTATACAAGCCAAAACCAAAAATATTACACAATGGGAAATTTTTTAATTTTATGACTTTATTCTATTTATGTCTAGTTTATTTTTTTGGGGTGGGTGAGGCTCGCGCATTTGAAGAAAAATCTCCCGATTTACCTTGGCACATTCCCCCACGCCTTTCCCCCAACTTTTCGGAAGTACACTGGCAAGAGAAAAGGAGAAGACCCCACCACGGAGGCAGTGGAGCACAACCCACCCAACGGGGGGAACTAAGCGGCCCCCCTCTTCCCCACCGAACAACTCAAAGAAACCGTCCCCCCCCTCACTCCTTTTCATTTATCTCGTTTTTAAAAAGTATAGATATCAAAACCAAACCAAACATTGATACAGGAGGAAACTACACCCTGATGCCCACTCCCATTTGCCCGTATATATTTTCCTTTTTTGTCAAATGAAACCCAATTCCCAACCGCCTAAACACTTTTCATACTTTAATTTCCAATCTCAAAAATAAAGGAAAATTTTAACACGGGAAAGATAAATACCTATATTTGATTTAAAACTACAAAGCAGAAAGGCCATTTAAAAGTTGGCGTTTATTTTTGTCAACGCGTCTTGTTGATTTTATATCTTTTTGCTTGGTAGCGGCGGTTCCTGGGTCGCCGGCTTTTTGAAGCAATGTTCGGGGGGCTTTGCTGGTTCAGGCTTTTTTTTTATGAGGGGGGGCCCTCTCAAACCCCCTGGACTGCGGAAACTTTCCCTTTTTATTCCACAGGTTCAAGAACAAAACGCCTGCTATCACTTTCGTTAGGGTCCGGCCGCCTGCTCCTTGGTCGCAAATTCTTCTCTCTACTCTTTTCATCGCTTTTTTCTGGCCTTGGGGCGCTTTTTTCAATACCTTTCCTTTTGATTCGGAATAATTACCTTTTTATTTTCTTTTTTTTTATTCCTTGTTTTTTTTCAAAAAAAAAAGCAAAACCTTTTTATTTATATAAAAAAATTTGTTCACTGTGGAAGAAGTTTAACAATTTTTATTTTGCTGTTTTTACTTTTTTTGCGAACTTTTAAGTTTTTTTTAAATAAATGTAACACATATTTATATATATGTCATATATATATATATATATGATTAAGAGGACAGGGTGTGTTTATATATACTATAATCTTCAATAACTTCTCTTCCTCTTTCCTTCTTTATTTTTGCTTTGCTACTATATAACATATAATAACCACATTCCACTCTTTTGACATTTTGAAGCAAATATATTTATTAATATTACAGTTTTGACTGTTCCTAGCAGTCTTCATCAGATCTACAAAAATTTGAACATTATATAATACAACTATATCTCATATATATATATATTAAATTTTTACAATTTTACCAACTTAATTATTAACATAACTTTATTCATAAAACTTACTATTATATAACTTTTAAATCTAATTTACCCTTTATTTTTAGTCTTAGTTATTATCATATTTATATTTATTGACCTTTTTTCTTTTGCCATAATTTTATAAATTCAATGTAATATTAATGAAATCTGTCTTATATTACTATATTTATATATTTAACATTATTTTACATATTGCTATATTCACAAATTTAACTTTATTTTAAATTTCACCTATTACCTTAATTTTTAATTATCTTATTCCATTCTTTAATTTCATTTTATCCATATTTTAATCCTGCTTCCTCCATTTATTTATTTTTTATAAAAAAATTTTTAATTATATTAATTCTTATATGTATTTTTATTTTATTTCTTACCTTACTATTTACTAAATTGTCTTTACTCGACCATTTTCTATCCCATAATACACACTAATTTCTTTTTAATCTATATACAGCTCCCTCTATTATGTATTATACAAACTACTTATTTCAATTCTTATTAATTTTCACTGTTTATTTATTTTTATACTAAGATAGTTTTTAAACCAGTTTCTCTATTAATATTTGGATTTATCTTCTTTATTAAAATTGCCACCCTTGTTTTTCTATCCCTCCTACTACTTACATAACGTATCATTCTAATATTCTCTTTTTCAAGTTTATAAACTGTCTCCATACAATGCATATATACTGGTGATCCTCTATCATATTTATGTTGTTTTAACATAGTATATATTGAATTTTTCATCTCACCAACATATTTATTTGTAATCCTTTATACCTACATTTTCTACATTCTATCTCATAAACCCCATTTATATATTTCTTCTCTCTACTTATATATCTATTATCTAAAATATCCATTATATTTTTTCTTTTTATTAACTATTTTATATTTAATATCAATTTTAAAATCTTTATTAATTTTTTAATAATATTATTAATTCCCCTTACTATACTACTATCATTAACTTTTATTCCTATGTATTCATTTTTCTTTTTTTTTCCCTTCATCCTTTTCCTCTTTTTTATATAATTCTTCTATATTTTTATGTTGTTTTTTATTACCTTTTCTGGATATTCATTTTTCTTAAAATCTTCCTTTATTCTATTTATTTATTTATATTCTACATGGTAAAGACTACAAGAAAACTAAATAAATATATAAAAAAATAAACAATGAAGAATTGTCTAATAATATATTTAAAACAATAAATTGCTTTTTGTAAATCTTCTATATGATCACTATATTTCAGTGCCCAGTGCTAAGACTGAAAAATGATGAAGAGGACTGGAAAAGAAGAAAAGTAAAAAAATCCAACCCAGCATGATAAGAATGTTGAATTTTTGGAACACATCAAATGATATCTCAACAACTAATGAAATACCTGGAGAAAGGTAAAATTTGATTTTAGGAAATTAAAAGATTGCCTATGCTCTGATATTCTGGAGCTGGTAAAAGAATAAATAATTTAAGGAAAATCCCTTTCAATGTGTTAAAATTTAAAATAGATGATAATACACAAAGTGATGACTAAACCTATAGCTCGGCCTCCACCTGCTGATAGTTGCTGGCTTGACATCATGCTTCATGACATTCACAAATTTAACAATATCTCAGAAAATACCTTTCATGCTAAAGTTACACTTTGGCAAGCATATCAACTAATCAACCCTCAGGTCACCATTATTAGACCAAAACTTGGCTTATCCAATCACAAACTTGTAATTCTTTTTAAATTTTGGGCATTCGAGTCAATCTTCATGCTATGTCTACAAGAAGTTTCCTGAGCTGTAGGAGACAAATCAGTGAGATTGATCCATTATTCTCTAACTGCTGCAGACAAGATGAAATGTTTGACCACATCATCTACTCCTGCACCGGACTTGGGAATATTAAAATGTTTACCTATCAGAATTTTAAAGTGGACTTCTACAAGATTATCTCAATTAAGGACTGCCTGCATTCTGGAGACATCCCAACCATCAGACTGTCGATTTTCTTGACATTTTCTGTATGGTTGTCCAGATGTAAAAAACAATTTACTCAACCTCATTCAGATGTTGATTCTTATTTTCTACAAACTCTTAAAAAACTTAAAGACAGAGACAAAATATTATCTACAAAATTTTTATATGAGGAAACTTGAAAACTTTTTCAGCTTTCTAGATAAAGTCCTTGATGACCAAAATATCATGTATTATTTATTAAGTTTTGTCCTTTTTTACCATGATGTTATCAGGTAATTATTAATTATGCCTATAGTATCATTTGTAAACATATATTATTTGTTTTAATAAAGTTATTTTAGAATAATAAAGCTACAGAATGATAAATTACTCTTTTCCACAAATCAAAATTGACTTTTATTGAAAATATTGAACAACAACAACAATAGTTGGGGTGGTGGTGTTGTTGATGGTAGTTGTAGGAGGAGGATAATTAATGGTAGTACTACTAATAATAATAATAATAATAATAAAAATCATTAAAGTAATAAATATATGGTAAAAATAACTATGAAATATATGATCAGAATAGAAAATTGTTTGCTGCAGAGAACATATATGTAAATTTGTTTAGATGTTTTCTATTTAGATATATGTATATGTATTTTGTCACATGATGTTTAAAGTTTACAATGTACTAGGCACTGTCACATCATTCAAGTATTTTACTTATCAATCTGTAAATCTTTGAGGAAGCAAGTTTCACTCTGAATGCTTGTCTCATTTATCAGGCTCTACAACTCAAAAGAAAGCAAAGCTTTTATACTGATGTTATATTGGTTTATTGGTGGGTTATGGATTATCCTTCATCATACAGCTCAATGCCCTGTTGTTTATTTTTTTATGAATTCTACAGTTTAGATATTTCATTTAATTTTTTATATAATTTAATACAAATCAAACCTCTGAATAATAAAATTATGGATAGTTGTATTATCTTCATTTATGTATTGTTATCATGGCAAAACAGTACTTATAAAACTGAAGAAAACTTATTAATAAGCAGAAAAATAAACTACATTTTGCAGTCATCATAATAAGAAGAAAATTGTTTCAATGTCTCTATTTAAACATAGAAGGATTTTAACAAAACAAATTTGACTGCAGCTCAAATTAGTTGTAATACAAAGCTGGATGATCAAAAATGGTGCTAGATTGATTAATATTTTTTATTGTGCATATATGTAATACAGAATATATGTTTAACTTCATTTACACTAGTATTGGAAATTTAAAAAAAAATAGTCTATTAATTTGAAATAAAAAGGTCGCAATTTCACACAGATTTGTGTACTGGGTGTTACAATATTGCTGCCATCATTATATCTTCTCAACATTGATTTAAGCCTATTTATAACATTGTTGCATGGTTTTATTTGTCTCAGATCCATTTTCAATATATTAATTGAAAAACAACTAAAAGACCTTAGAATTATATTGAAATTCTGTATAATTGACAGTAGTCTACTTGTGTTATAATGCCATGAAGAAAATGAATTAATTGTCAATAGAAATGAACAATTTTATTGGTTCATTTTTTTTACATGAGATAAAATAAAACTAAATGAGTCAAATATTTAGCAGTTTCTATTTAGTAAAATAACATTTCTTTCATCAAAATGGCAAAGAAAATATTTCTAAAATTTTAATATACAGTAAATAATTTATTAATTTACATTTTTATTTCTCTGAGATTTAACCCTAACTACATCCTTACTTTAATAACATAAAATTTATATATACAATATTTCACTTTAACCTTTTGAATAGGTAAATTACATCCCATGAAAGCACCATTTTGATAGACAAGAACTTAATATAGTTTATTTTTGTTATATATAGAGCTCACAAATAAGCTCTTACCAAGCCTTGCAGAATATCCCTAATCCAGAACTAGTTTATGCTACTGGCATCCTCAGTGAGGTGCCAGGATAATCAAGCATTAGATTAAAAATATCAGAACAAGCCCAGAACTTTATATAATGACTATTAAGTAGAAAAATCTGAAATTTTCTGATGCTCATATGTTTTCCAATCCAGCTATCTAACTTAAATAGCCATATGAGACTGAACCAAGCTCAGATACACTATATATTAACAACTTTAGCAAAAAATGAAAATAAATGCTATTTAAGTTACATACCAGGATTTGAAGACATATGAGTGTCTGAACTTTTTAGATTTTCTAAAGATCCATTAGATAATGTGCTGGGCTTGTCCTTGTATTTGTAATCTAATGCTTCAATATCCTGGCACCTCACTGAGTAATCCAATATCATAAACAAGTCTGGGGTTAGAGATTTCTGCAAAACTTGTTAAGATGTTATTTGTGAGCTCTATATATAACATTTGTAATACAAGCTTGTCGAATTGGGTCATTGACATACGATTTGATTTCTTTGAATAATTTTTTTTACTAATAAGGCTTTGGTAATTTTATATTGCTAAAGTTATTAATATATGATATATCTGAACTTGGTTCAGTCCCACATGGATATTTAAGTTAGACAGTTGGATTGGAAGACATGTGAGTATCTGAAAATTTTAGATTTTCTACTTAATACTTATCCATTAGAAAAAGTGCTGGGTTTGTCCTGCTATCTTTAAATTTAATACTTGAATATTCTGGCACCTCACTAAGAAATACAGTAACAGTAATGGTCTGGGTTTAGAGATATTCTGAAAAGCTTGTTAAGAGTGTATTTGCAAGCTCTATATATAATATTTGTAATACAAGCTTGTTAAATTAGATCATGTGACTTATGGTTTGATCTCTTTGTAACTTAATTTAGTTATTTATTTTCATGTTTATCAAACATCAAATACTAACTTTTAAAATGCATATTTCTTGAAAGCTTACTTTTATAATAAATAATGTAAAGCCTAATAATATATTACATAGTAAAAAGTTTCAAATTGTAAAAATAAAATGTTGAAAAATGAAGAATATTAATAAAACACTCACTCATTTCCACTGAAAACAGAAAAGAAAAGTTTGCTGTTATGTGAGTTAAAAAGTACCATTAAATATTTAATAAAAGAAATATATTTTTGTAAAATTACAATTGGTAAAATGATAACTCAAATGATGGAATTATGTAAGAGAAAAATGAAAAATTAGATTTAGTGTGCAAAAGTGTACTATAAAAAATATATTATACATTGTAAACATTTTAGATTTGCCTGCTAGTTGGGGCTTTAAAGAAATAATTTGCCTTTTCTTATGGTAAATGGAATAAAAATCTTAATATAATATTAAGGAAGTCAAAAAAATTTCAGTTTTCAGTAATGATTTTTTCTTACTGGATAGCATTATGATAAAAACTATTTTTTAGCATATATAATCATTTATAAAATAATTTAATAAATGAGGAAAGTATTTAAAGGAATCATATATATATATATATATATATATATATATATGATTCTTTTAAATACTTTCCTATATCGATATATATATATATATATATATATATATCGAGTTATTAGATATTGGTAACTGAATTTTGATATATATCTTAATATATATAAATGCAAATTTGATTGTGTTATGTGTTAAATATCATTTTGTTATTTTTTTTCTCTCCAGAAATGTTGCTGCAATAAGAATGTTTTAATAAATAATGTTTCTTAATATACTTTCCAGGCATATCAGGTACACTGATTTTCTATTTCTTTCTATAAAAAAATGTGTTGGTTCATTTTATTTTGAAATGCGTGATCTTCTATGTCGTTTTTTCCATCATACTTAGTTTAATCAGCCTAATGAACATAATAATAATAATGATAATAATAATAATAATAATAATAATAATAATAATAATAATAAAATTTTGTTTGTTAATAAACATTTGTTTATGAAGATCACCAGAAAAAATGCTCTGTATCATCACAGATTAAATCCATAGTCATATAGACCATGCATTATAGACAATTTGTTGGAATTCTGCACCTCTAATTGAATGAACTAAAATCATAATGAAGGTTGAGAGAGAAAAAGGTATAGTTGAGAAAAATAATATTTTATCTTATGTATCTCGTAATTCAATATTTGCACTCTGCAAAATAGAAGTCCTATACAGGGATTACTTTGTATGTATTTTTGTAAATTTTCATGGACCTGAGTTGTCACATAGGCCTATGATTTTCCACAACTGCTGTAGGTGATTTAGTTTAGTAATAAACTAACATTATGGATCTCGAGATCTATGAGTGAATCATTTTTTGCTCTTACAAATTTTGACTAATAAATCATTAGATTATATTTTTAATGTTTTGTAGAGCAATATTAAAAGTAATATGATTTCTTCTTATGTTTTGAATACCTTATTCACAACATTAGAATAATTTTTCCAAATTATAATCATTTTACAAATATAAAATTTATTTTTATTATCTTTATAAAACAAAGTAAATCTATTAAAGCGTTCTTAAGTCAGAGACTGACCATCAACTCATATATATTGCAATACTTATGATAATATAAAGAATTTATCTATTTATTTATTTTTTAAAAAAAAGGAAAAATATTCATTTTTCTAAAATTTGGGATTAAAAGTCAGGAATTCTCTCAAGCTGACCAATGCCTATGAATTATTTGTGAATAACCATATGCTAATAACAGATAACCATTTTTTGTTGGGAAAAAATCCTTTAATGTTCATTTACCATGATAATCATATTTTAGTAAGATGATTTGTAATGGCATATATACATGTAATGGAAATTTATCCTGGTCACTTTTTTAACACCTCATAAATCAATCACTGATTTTCAGTTTCACCCTAAGTTTGGTTGTTTCCTTATAATGAACGTTGTGATTGTACTTAAGTTTTTTAGACATATATACAATTATTATATACATATGTACACAGTTTGTTTACCTGATGTTGGACTAGCTGAATTTCCAATTGTTTATAATAGTCATGCCCTTGTTAATAATTAATAATTGATTCTTTTTTTGCTTTGCCTCATAAAATAATGAATCCTTTAACAATACTAAAATTTATATATGAAATTCCTATTGCCTATTTTTTTTTATCGTTACATTTTACAATATTCTCTTTCGTTAAATATTACTGTTTTCTATTTACGTAATCAAATTTCGACTTTGTTTACAATAATTTGACTCGATGTTTGTTTTTTCTTAAAATATTAATATATATATATTATAAATTTCCATTTAATATATTTATATTAATTTAAAAACAAAAAAAAAATGCAAAAAAAAAGGTTTATAATCAAATATTAATTGAAAGAAAAACGTAAATAAATTGAAATACATTAAAATGAAATGACATCTCTGGTAAACATTTCATGATTGTATTTTGTCATCTGGTTCAATTACAAAATTAAAAAAATAATTGCAATGAACGTCTGTCTTGATTAATGGAATGGAAGAATGAAGTATAAAGTAGAAGTGAGAACATATGAAATTGTGAAAAAAAATAAAAAATAAAAACAAATTAAATACGTCATTGTTCAAAACAGCTACTTGTAATATCTATATATGTGGGTGTATAAGTAAAGGCTGAAAACAACCATAAAAATAGTTAATTTTAATCCGGCAGCAGCTGGTAACACTTGCAAATAATATTTCCACTGTCACTGTTTTTTTAATACGTTAACAAAAAGCATCTAACTTTAAATATATATGTATAATTTTAAATATTATCATTGCATTACAACAAGAAAGTCTTTCCATGTTTAATACAGGTTTCCAATCCAAACATATCTTCCCTATATAATTCAGACGTCAACCTTATCTTACACATTCCTCTCACATATAATGTATTTCTAGGTTTTTTACAACATTTTGGGATCCCGTTTAAGATATCATGAGTTCAGTTTTTATCATATCTTTCATTAATATGTGCAAACTTTTATATTACTATAGTGGCTACTATATACAATCTGTATTCTAAAGAAAAAAAACTTTTTGCCATAATGTTTTGCTTAAGGAACTAGACATCTAAAATTTAGTAATGAAAATATAACATAATTAATAATCTAGAAATAAAACAACCATCACATAATCTAAAAGGGAATGTGATTCTACTTTAATAGAAAATAAGTAAATTACTCTTTCATTTTTGAATTAGCCAATTATTAATTTATGACAGACGAATTTGTACTTCAATCAACATATCAGAAGGCACATCTAAAACAATCAATCATGATGCCATTTGAAATGTATACATAATAAATTTAGTAGGAAAAAAAGAAGCAATGGAAAAATTTATCAGATCAACTTGTATGTAGGAATTAACTGGAATTTGTAGATATGATAGAAAACCAATCTTAGCAAATTGCATTATTTATATAGAAACAGCTTTCACAATGATGTTTGTCATATCAGATATGTTTCATTTATAAGAAAATACTTAAAGAATAATAATCATTCTCATCATTAGTCAACTACCTAATAAAAGATGCCAATAATCAAACTTTAAATGTACTGGTAGCATTCTATGCTTAATATACAAAGAAAAAAATCTAACCCTGACTATTATTGCAATTATAAATAACTTCAGCTGAAATAATGATATTCCATGTAATCTAAATATTAAGGTTAATTTATTAGTTCTAAAGTATCTCTTTACATTTTATTATTGAAGTAAATATGCCACCAATAATATGAATGGTTCTACATTAATAAAGTAATGCATGTTTATCAAACAATAATATAATCATACTTTTTCTGCATGTAGTTTTAAAACATCAATTTTAACAACATATATATATATATATATATATATATATATATATATATATATATATATATATATATATATATATATATATATATATATGCATGTGTTTGTGTATTAATAAATAATAATAATCACTTAAATTTTATTTGTATCTATTTACCATAAATTATGTAATGTCTTACTACAGCAATGTTTTGTTTTCACTCTCATAACTAAAAAAACACATATTGTTTGATAATTATTTTAACAAATATAGATTAATTACCATGCTCTTAAATGGTAATAATTATACTATACTTAAACATGGTTTCATTTAAATATCTTTTGTAGTTTAGATCCCAGTTATCAACATTAACAATACCAAACACAAAACATAAATATAAGGTCAAGTTTAATTATCTATATTATTTGTTTTAGTATAATGAGCTGCTTGAAAACATAAACTTATCAACAATTTGGAAAAATTAATAAAAACTGCAGTTAATCTTTATAAAATATTTGAAATAGTAGAAGTTTGTACACAGTCTAGTCAAATAATAGAGAAGAAATGTATGGTATAATTATTAATGTTGATACTTTTATTATTTTAAAAATAAATTACTTATATAAGAAGACTATTATATATCATAAGAATTCAGAATCTAAAAGCAATTAATTATATGCCATGGTATTAAAAATCCAAAGACAGATATCTAGCATTTATGAAAAAAAAAAACTATGTTATTGATGTGTTCATTTACTTTATTCATACTATAACATCTATAGTATATTTAAAACAGTTTGACCAGTATTTGATAAAATATAGTTTTCTAATCTAAAAATATCCAGCAACTTACATCTCATATTAAAATATTTAAATTACTCTTTGTTGAAAATACTTAATGAAATCTGCAAATATGTGAAAGTTGATAATATCGTTCAGACCTGAAAGAAGTTTTTCTTTTAATGTTAATTGTGTAATGAAAACAATTTTCTCTTAGAGAAAAATTTCAAATGTCCATAGTTTAAAGAAAAGAAAAATAGATAAAAAAGATTTCAAATTGATTTTTTTATATACAAAAATGAGCTTCTTTGCTAAAAAAAAAATATCTATTTTATTTTGTTAGAGTTCGTTAATTAGCAATTAAATTAAACTATGGAAAGCTAAATGCGATTTATCTATTCTGAATCATGGTACATTAATTGGAAATTTTGTAAACAATACACATTTTTTAAAGCACCAATGAGATTAATTTTCTCCATGCAAAAAGAAATTTTAAGCATGTCTTTCAAATGCAATATATTTTGGTAAAACATACTTTCCATGTATGGTCCTATGTATTTGGAAATATTGAATGACCAATAATATAAGATCTGGTTATAATGGGCTTTAAACATATGTTTGAAGCCCCATTATAACTGAACTAAATTTGAAACTATATTATTGGTAAAATCATTTTGGTATGTGAAATAACAATGTAACATAAGTTGGACACAACACCACTAAAACATATTTCAGTCCCCTGGACAGTGCATTGTTCTATGAATAGAATCAATTTCGTGAAGAGAAATGAAAAACTTTACTAAAATAAATCAATATCCCTAAAATGAAAAATAAAACACAATTTAAATTCAATGAAAGTAATGCATTTAATAATTACTTAAGTCTTACTTATAAAATAAGTTACAAATCTCATATAGAGTACCAATATTACAGTTGCAACTGTTAGATTTGCATTTTCTATTTATTTATGCATTCTAAATTCTTATATTAATGGATATCTACACAAAAAAATACTCTGAGCTTTAAATTTTTACTTGTTCATGTTTTCTTGTAGATGGTTTCATTTATGTATTATTAACTTTTTTTAAAAATATGTTTAACATTATTGTTTATGCCTGCATGCATATATATATATATATATATATATATAAAACGTTTTCAGCAATTAACATCAAGTAATGCATCAAGATTAATATTTTAACTACTGTTTTTTGTGTAAATAAAAAAAAAAAAACTATTTTACAGAAAAGTATAGATTTTCTTCTCTCTTTATCTCAATTTACTTTATAGAGAAACATTTGGAAAAAAAAAATATAAACATTTTTAAAGCAATCATATTGCCTTTAAAACTATTTTTTAAATTGAATTGTATTATTTTAATTGATTTTGGAAATTTATCAATATGCACCTTTTAATGCTGATTCAAATAATGAAGTATGTAAATATAACCAATTGTAACCATTAATATTAAATATCTAATTACTAGAAAAAAGAATGGACAGTCTTTTTTACCTGTTTTTTTTTTATAGAGGCATATCTGAAGCATGATAGAAAGCATATATATATATATATATATATATATATATATATATATATATATATATATATATATATATATATATATATTGCCCTTTTCTATAGATCAGTAATAATTCATAACAGTCAATTACTAAAAAATTTTAAATTTAGAATATGTTCTTTTAATACATTAATTATATTAAGTCAATTATATCTTTAAAGTACAATTTGAAGCTAAAGAGAATACGTAGTATATAAAATCATTTAAAAATAGTTATATAAAGCTTTAAATATTGTTTCATATGGTTGTAAAAGCTGGCCATATTAAATAACACAGCTATAAATAATTAAAAGTATATTTAATAAATTCGATTTTAATAGTTTAAAACTTATAGTTAATAAATGCTATGTTTAAATTTGTAATCATATTTAAATAGTCAAAATTAATATAGTATATTTTTAAAATAAACTTTGTGATGGTGAAAATTATATCTAATTTTATATTTTCTAAATTGTTCTTCCAAATTTTTTATAATTATATTATATAATATAATAAGTGTATCAATTTTATTAGTCTAGACAGAGAAATAGATTGAAAATTGTCTGTCAAAGTTGTAATCATGTGGTTTTTTAATGTATACTATCACACACTGCTTGTTTGAATTAATAACAAAGTTTAAAATATTTTAAAAGTTATATTATAGAATTGGATAGAATTATTGCCTATCATAAAAGCAAATAATAATAAATATTAAGTTAACTGTCATTATTGCATATTTAAATGATGTAATGTTTAAGTAATGTAATAAAGACGAATACAGATATAATAAAAATTAAATATTTTATTTAAATAAAAATAGATAAATTGAATAGATAAATGGGATAAGTTATTAAACTTTATTTTAAAAGTTATTTTAAATGTTTAAATGGTTTTAATAAAATAATAATTTATTTAAAAGTAATATTTTAAGTAATATTTAGGTTCATTACATCACAATTTCTAATTTTGAAATTCAATTCTACTATAAATTGGAAATATGTAAATTTTTTCTAAAAGCTAAAATAAGAATTGGCCAATAAGAATAAGTATCCTTACAGACGATAAATATCATTGTAACTAAGTTATAGTGGGGAGATTAAAATGTATTGAAAACGGAGAGAGGTAAATTATAACTATCAAAAGATAGTATTTTTTTAAATCTTTTATTTTAGTCAATTTTTTTAGTACTTTCTTATAACTTTATCTGCAAAAAAAAAAAAAAAAAACTAATTGATAATTTTAAAAAATATTTTTTTTTGCAAAAGAGAGTATAAACTAAAAATATTTTAATAATTTCGTTTAACATGATTTTCTAATTTTTTTTAAAGTTCTTTATCAGTCGTATTTTATCTAAAAGATTAACCTAAACCACGCAATAAATAATGGATATACTATGAAATAAAATGGATATAAATTATAATACTGAAGAAATATTTGAAATATTTATTGATACAGCTTTATTAATATTTCACCAAAGAACTGTTCTGGTACATAAAAACCACAGCTCGGACATTATACGGAGTCTAACGAAAAAATTGGAGACGCATTATTATGCATAAGTTTATTCAAGATTTATTTTAAATAGTAATAAGACAATTATATTTCATGGATTATTTTATATAGTATGATATTCAAAGGAATAAAATGTTATATCCTTTCTAAAGGTAACATTTTTTTTTAAAAATATTTTCGAGTGCAAAAATTTAAGAAAGAACCCAGGAAAATATGTTACAGAAGCATTTTGGTATTAAAATATCCGTTCTTCAAATTATTTAAAATGTACTTGGAAAAGATTTGTTCAAAAGTATTTGAAGTTTTTATTTTAAAAGAGATTTATAAAAAAATACCAAATGAAAGTTTAAATGTATCAAGAAGGAAGCATAGATAAAAAGTGAACACATAGATGAAAAAAAAAAATGGATCCATGGAAATACAAATAGTACTTAAAAGTTTATCAAATATTTTTAAAAGTTAAATTAAATGGATTGATGCATCGGATACGCAGAGAATATTGGTAGAGAAGATTAAGAAGCTTCACGGGATTAATTAATATTATCGTCTTAAAAATTAAAACCAAGGATTATTTTCTAAATTTTATTATATGGATTAATAATTATTTTTGTTTTAAACTTTAATGCACTTGGAGAACATTTTTAAAAAACTCTAGAGAAAATAATAAGCATTTTGGACTTATCAGGAACTATCGTCAAGAAAATATGTAACTATAGTTTTGATTCTTTTTATTTTTGTTAACCTAGTTTAAATCTAAAATTTTATATAAGATTAGGGAAAAACATAAAAACATTAATTTATTAATATTAAATTTTTTTAATATAATAATCTAATAATTTAGCTAAAATATTTTAATATAAAGTGTATGAGTATGAATTTTTTTTCTATATCTGCAATGCTCAAGTGGACAAAGGAAGCCTACTGAACACGATGACTAGATAAAGGTTATTGGTAATAATAATAACTATTAATAATTTTATAATGTATATTTTTGTTTTCTTTAGATCATCCATAAATTGGAAGAATGAAGTGTAAAAGTTTTTTTTAAAAAAATATATGTAACACATTTTATACAACATTTAAAAAAAAAACATTATGAGATAGGATTGATTTGAAAATATGCATACGACAATTTTTTTTTATTTTTTATTAGTGATATAATCCAACATAATAAATAATTATGTGATTCTTTTAAAATTTTTATGATATGGGATATTCAAATATTGTCTAAGTAGATTGTATATGATTAAACATATAGAATGATGAAGTGGACAGACTTTTCTTATGGGATAGTAAGATTGTTTAACTATTAATGAATTTTATTTATTGTTTTGTAAATGCAGATAGTTATTTTATCGATGTAAGATGTAGAAAAATCTTGAGAAATAATGTTGAGATAGTGGCTTGGAAGTACTATAGTTAGCAGGAAACCAAGATGATGTATATTTAAAATAGGATATGATAAGGAATGGGAATAATATTTAGTCTTTATGTAGTTATCAGCATAGTTAACATAGCCCTATGACTGATACACATTTTATTTGGACAGTGTTTATATTACTTTAAATATTGATGTTCTAATAAAGCTGAAGAAATAGCTTTAACATCGTCCCTGTACTAGAGGATATTAGGCAGATAAATGTCCTACCTCTTCGCACTGTGCCATGATTTTGAGATACGTTAAGAATAATACTTTAGCTTTCTTCCTTAATCCTATGCATCTGTTTTCGCTATCTTTATTTCATGTAACTGCATCGTTTAGTAAGTTATTTTAAAGGAAATGATAAATAATTTAGAACTTATGTTATGCTATCATTTTTTGGATAAGATTAGTTTAGTTGCTTATAAGGACAGAATGTTATAACTTAAAATTGAAGATCCAAAGTGTCCTAGGGAAAGAAAAGAATCATAAAATATATTTTGAAGTTTATTTCGGAAATGAAATATTTTTTTTTTTTAAATAAAGTATCTAAACAAAGATATTTTTAAAAAGTGATAATAATTTTAAATGCTTTAGTATTATTTTTTTTAAGAGAAAATAAATATTGCATATTTTAAAATACAATAGTACAAAGTAAATTATGTAAACAATATGCATAGTATATTTTTTTGTTTATTGATTAACAGACATGTATTTATGATTACACTTATCATACTAAAGTAAGGCTTAAATAAGAATATATTATGATTAGTAAACATTGTGTGATAAATACTAAAATCTAGTACTGAATTTTGGATAATATTTTGTGTAACATCTTTGACTTTGCAAGATGAATTTTTTTTTTTAACATTATGAGAAATCCATACTCATTATAAAATTTTGTTTTCTATAGAATGTTTTTCTAACTATGAAGTTTTTTTAAAAAAATAAGATAGATTAATAATATTAAGGATAAAATGCTGTTGCTAATAAAGTAGATAAATATACTTGTAATAAGTTAACCATGATGAGAAACCAAATAATAACATTTTTTTAATTTTGTCCTAAATCTAAATAAAGACATGATTAAAATATAAATTATTTTTTTATATAACTCGTAAATCAAACTGTAAAGTAAAAAAAGGTTAAGGATATCCACTGTAAATAATGTAAATAAATTGTTTAGTTATTTATTGTTAGTAATAAATTTTGTTAAATTTTGTTATTTAAAAAATTTTGTGTCAGAGTTATTTATTTCTCCACATCGCTGCATGAAAACATGATATATGCATAATAACTGAAACAAATATATAATTTTGCACAAAAGATAAATAAAGAATTATTTAAGAATTTAAATATTTTATTGGTATTCATTATAATTAAATAATCATAATCTTACATTGTTTATTGGTCATAAATCAGTGATCATAATATATTAAATTATATGCTATCTGTTGCCACACATATTTTGTTTGTCAGATTATTAAAATGCTACCACATATTTATTATATCATTACATAAAGAATATTATTATTGTTATTTATTATTATTAGTTTAAGTGTAGTAGATTATGACATAAAATCCCTTCTCATATTTTACTACCGTATTTTTAAATTAACTTAGAATAAACTTTATGAACCTGAGATTATTTTATTGAGCTAGATTATTATTAAATAGAAGATTAAGATTTAATTATTAGTTTAATCTTAGTGAGTAGAAGTTATTAAAGTCGTAAGAATACTATAAGTTTGTTATTTGAAATAGTAATAAGGGGGAATAGTGTTCTTATGCCATTGAGGTAGTATCCTGTAGGATATTGGCTCAATGTAATCTATCTTGTCAACTGTATTTTCACTTCAAGTCTCATGAAATTATTAAATATTTATTTAATTTTATTTTTATAAACTGAACTTTATTCGTATTGTAAATTTGAGCTAGTGAAACATTTTAATTTTAGTACGTAATATTTTAGTTATTAATTATTAACTGAGATAGAAACCGTTTTTATTTTATACCATATACTATCTGGAAGTGAAGATGCATAATTACAGGTTAGATTATATATATATATTGTAACTAAAATATGGGGTGATCATAGAAGATCCATTGTAATTTAAATACTGTGATCAAAAGATTCAATTGTAACTTAAATAACTGCTCAAAAGAATTCAAATATAAATATTACTATTCCTGAGTAGTAGTTATAATAGTAAATCAGTATTAAAATGATGAGTAGGAATAAATTAAACATATTTCTATAATTAGATTTCTAAAGATATCATAATACCAATAATTATAAACAATAATGCCTGTAGACTAGTCATTTAAGATGTCTGGCCTATTTCAAATCCTGGTTAGGCAGGCATTGTATCATCAATAAACAAGTAGAAAATATAAACAAATTATTAAGAACAATCACTATAACTCCGGAAATAACATCAAGCAGGTGAGTACACTGCTAACTCAATGAAATATCTCTCAATATATCCAATTGTAGATTTTACTCACTCTTATCTCTTGATTGGATCTCAAGTGCATATCTATGTGAACAGCAAGTGAATATGGTCTATCAGGGTGCCACTAGGTTAGCTGGACCTAGACAAAGTTATATTTATAAATTTTTCACATGTACTGGGTTTGAATCCCTTTTTGGTACTTTATTTCTAATAAAAATGGAGGATTTTGCTTTTAGACCCACATCACTGTATGCAATAATATTTAAGTAAACACAAAACATCTTTAAACTAACATGGAGTATATAAAATTCATTATACAGAAATCATTTCTTAGATCTTAACATAATAAATGTGTTTCAATATCTTTATAAGTTTTGCTAGCTCAGATCATACTATTGATTTTGGATGGCAATTCACTCATCCTTGCATGATATAGATGATGGAATAGTGGTTATTATAATAATAAGAAATCAATATTTATGGCCTTTAAACATTTAACTATCCCATTAATTAAAACGTGATGGTGATGATGATGATAATAATAATGGTTTCAACCACAGCTTTAGGACTAAGCGTAATCATAAAATTTAGTTTCAGAAATTAATAATTAGTGGCTAATATTAGTATATCTAATTGGAACTTAAATAGCTAATATTCATCTTGATGATGAATGATCACACTTAATAAAGACTACTCTTAATGAAATATGTATGCCTCATTTAATAAAATAAACTAATATTTATTACTGCATTTCTAACATATACATAAAAATTTCTAGACATACATGAAAATTTATATGGATAATAACAATAATAATCATAATTGACTATTTGAAATCATACTATTAACTTTAAATTCTTCCCCCTTTCCTGTCATATATATATATATATATATATATATATATATATATATATATATATATATATATATATATATATATATATATATATATATATATATATATATATATATATATGCATTTCAAATTGGATACTAAGTTTGCTAAAGTTTTCAATTCACAAGAAAATATTTCATAAAAAAAAAATATTCACTCTTTGGCACACATACTTTATAATCTAACATGTAAAGCAGAATGATAAAAAAATGTTAGTAGAAGTGAAAGAGCAAAATTTGCAGAAGAAGTTTTAAATTATTTTCTTCCCCTCCCTTCTACCTTCTGAACTGCTATACTTTAACTTAAAACAAAATCTAACATTTTTAATACCGCCTATTATTTTACATTCACACACAATTACATATATGCAACAAGTATTATTATATTATGTATGTGCATGTTTTATCCCCATAATAACAAATATATTATTTAAAACAAAATAATAATAATAATAATAAAATATGTTACATATTAATAGCATTTCATGACTTTAGGTTAATAGACAATCATAATTTTAGTACATATAAAATCATTAATGAAGCTTATGTTTATTGTTATTAAGAAATTCTTGGTTTCAATTGATCTTGGTTGTTTTAAAAGTTCTTTAAACAAAAATATACCACTCTGTTGCTAAAATTTTACTAAGTCTCTGATATTGTAAAGAAAATATATAAAAGAAAAATTTATATTACCAGTTCTAGTCTTTGTAGCGATTTCCAATCAGTCAAATTTATCTTGTTTAATATCTATATTTTTGCAGCTACCATTTCCATTTCTTTTTGGAACAATCACTTTCTTGAGGTGTATAATTATTTGATAATGATGATTCTATTGATGTTATTTGCTTTAGTGGACAATTTGGAAATCATTATATTAACTCTTCTTCTCTTCCTGTCAAGCATGTTCTTTTAGTGGATGAAGTACAGCAGTTGTTTTCACATTTATAATTTTTTGGGTTTAAACTCAGTTACTGGAACAATTAATTGGACTTGATGATTTAATATTTATCAGTAAATTACTCTTTTTCCTGATCACCTTCAAATGCAGGTGAATGTTTTCTTTTTTCTATTTAAAAACATCTTATTTCTCTTGGTCAGTTGAAAGGTGTAGAATATTATTTTTCAGACAAGACATATTTTCTTTCCTATATGATGTGCTAGTTGATGATGACTCAGATAATTTCCCCAGATGAAATAAATCTTTATTTTAACCTGCCATGCTGTTTTTCATTTTCACCAAAAAAAAAACTTTATATTAAAAATAATTTTTAGAATTGATATCTGCTGAATTAAAAATGCTTGTCTCTTCATTTCAAGATTTTAAGAATTCTCTATCATATCAACTGATTTTTCAGACTGCTTTTATATCCGATTTTTTTCTATTTTTGGCCACCTCTTTTAATTAGATTTATAACTTATTTTCAACCAAATTGTTTTTAGCTGGATATTATGAAAAATCTCACTATCCTGATTTTTCGATGAACTTTCGTTTTGAAGGAAAAAGATAATCTTAATCATTTTTTACACCTATGTAACATCTCAAATTCAAGCTTCTTTCTTTTGATCTTAGGATGAGACACTTTTAAAATTAGACTTCTGACATGGTCTCTAAGTTTTAACAGAAAAACAACCCTTATAATACAAAATTGTTGAGTAAAAAAATAATTTAACATATTTTCTTCTTTTTTCTTTCAATATTTAATAAATAAAAATGTAGTTTATGTATGCAATGTACACACACACTCATTCAAATTATTTATAAAACAGGCCTATAAAACAATCTAAATGCTTTTTAGAAATTATGATTTTAATATCTACATTAAATTCTTACAATTTTTAAACCCCAGACTACAACCTTTAAGCCCCAAATTATAATCATAGACAAAGAACAAAAATAGAAATAGAATAATAAAATAGAAATAGAATAAAATATTAGAATTTAGCAAATGTAGGTTAGCCTTGAAGAGAGTTTAATATTTGAAATATACAAAGACAATTAAACAGCTCACACACACACACTGCCTATACATATGCATTATTACTTTACTTCTTAACAAAAAAAAATGTAAATATTGAATAGTTAAATGTGTGTATTACTCTTTTTGAGTTTTCTATCAACACACAAACAATTAAAGAATATAACTGTTGTCCCATTCTCTTTCTGCCTTAGTCTTTTAAAACTTGATCTTGTAGGGTTTAAACTTGGATACCGTACAGCTTCCTTTTTATATAAAAATGTGATGATGATTTTTGTTTTACATTTTCTTTTATGCACATTACTACAAATTTAGCTACTGACTAAATTGTAATGGCACTATATATATATATATATATAGTTTTACACCCTCCAATTAATTTTATACACTAGTTATCTCTTTTCAAATTGATTATGATTTCAGGAGAGAAGCTAAATTCAAGTGATCTGGAGGCAATAACTACAGTAGATTATAACAAACTCCATTTTTGATTCATCAGAAATAGTGAAATTATATTATTTAGTTTTTATTCATGTGTCTGTTGCGATATACTACATATTATCTGTGACAGTGTTACAATATTCACTTCAGCATTGAAGATTACCTGATTTCCCTAGATTGATTGTGACTATTTACTGAATTCAGGCCTGGCATTTCCTTACCAATAATATAATTTATAAATACACCTAGATTGGAATTATTTAAATCACCTATTTTTCATTGAATTTAACCAACTTTATGTAATAAATCTAGTCTTTATATACATTTCTCATAATAAAACACTCTAGATCAAACAATAAACAACTTTATTATAATATATCATATATTGAAGGTTTTAATAAAATGTATGGTTAGAGAAATAAAATAAAAAAACAAGAATAAAATACAAAAAAAAAAAACAACAACAATAAAATACAATTCCAATATTTATTAAAAATCATAGTTCAAAATGTGGTATACAGCTAAACTATAGAGAAAAATGAATTATTATATGAATAAAAAAAGAAATGTGGCATATCATTAAATAATCTAATGTATAATTCTAAGATATTCTTTAATAATATCTACTGTAAATACATGTCTTGGTTTGTCAGGTTTGTCAAATAGATATTATAGACAAAAATGAAAAACAATTAAAGACTAGAGTGCTATAGCATATTAATTTATACAATAGATTGGAAAACTGAGAGGTCAGTCTTTTATAGTAAAATTTTTGGCAAATGGTGGACGAGTGGGCAGCACAGCCGCCTTACAAGCAGTTGTCGCGGTTTCACTTCTCGGCGGATGTTTTGACACATGAAAAAAAATATATAAGAGCAAATAGTTTCCCATTCAACTGGCACTGGTATTTTAATTTTAATGAATATATATATAAAGAGTCATTGTAGTAAAAAAAAAAAAAAATAGACTAGTTTTGACAAAAATATTCAGCATCGAAGTCGTAGCTCACAAATTAGAATATTAGTGCTGTCATAATTATTAACACCATCTTGTATAGCGTAATTTTATGTGCGTATGTATATTGTTAGATTTAGCATCGTCCGTCCTTTTTAGAAGTAAACCATTTCAAACATTATAAAACATGAATACAATATTTTCAGCATATTTAATATTTTTAAAAAGTTGCAATTTATTGCATTTGAAGGGGGGGGGGTAGAAATAACACTTGAATTATATTACCTAGGAGAGTATTAGATTAAATTCGACTAAAATTGATTTTGGAAATTTCTACTAAAAAATAATTAATTGTGACAATTGCTGCTAGGAGAGAAAAAGTACTTGCGACTAAACTCTTTTAAAGAAAAAAAAAACAAGATTTGATTTACACCATCAAAATCGTTTTAAAATTGAAAATGGAAGACATTAAAAATAGTATTGATTTCTTCCATTAATAATAAGATTGACACGAAAAAAAAAAATCCAGAAATGAAATCATAAAGATCAAGTTTTACATACAATTAATTTAATTGGAAAAATATTATAAATTAACAAGAAAAAATATTATAAATTAACAATTTAAAATTTTACAATATATATATCATGTATATATAGACATGTATTTTTTGATTTAAAAAAAAAATTGCATATATATTTTTTTTGATTCACAGAAAATATAACGAATGCACACACCAAGGCTATCAAAATTATATAACTTAAGTTATATATTTTCAAATGTAATTTTTTTAATAATAATTATCAATATCTGACATTGGTTAGTAAATTAATATATATATCAGAGACAATTATTTAAGTCAAAACAATAAAAAATGTGTACGTGTAAATCTTAATGTGTTTTTGCATGAAAACATGTTCTTCATTCAAGGCAAAAGGATATCACAATCAACAATATTCGGTAATTGTTAAGTGCCTAACTTCTCTTAGTTTAGCATTTTCTTTCTAAAATGTAGCTAACGAAGATATATAATTTATTAAAACCTAGTATTTAATAATGATTTAAAGTTAACTTTTAAAACAATTGCATTTTCTTTTATGTGAAATAATTGTTCTGTTGTTGTTTTTAAAGATATAAATATTATTAGTGGTTTATGCATTTTATCTCCACATGTGACAGGAATTTATGTTCAGATGCTTTATAAGGAATGATTATCAATTCATACCCATTAGTTTGATTTACAATCAATTGTTTGCTACAACAGCTTTAGAAAAGAAAATAAAACGTTGATTTAAAAAGAAAACAAAATCTGTCTTTTATTTAAAAAAAATGAAAACGTTTTTTTAAGATTGATGATATAATGGCATAGTAGATTCTTAATGTTATATTGTTTAAGAAAAAATTGTCAACATTCACACCAAAAAAGTAAATTACCACAGAGAATGTATCCGTTATACAATATACAAAATATTTTCATTCGGTATTGTTGAAAGATAACCAGCGTTTTCATTTAAGATATATTTTCATTTTGTAAAAGTAAGTCAGTTCGTTAATGATAAATTTTAAAATGTGTACCTAAGCTAAAATGTATCCATTGAAGCAGTCAATCTCCGATGCAGATTAAGCTTCATGGTTTATCCAACTAACCAACCGACCAACAGGGTTCAAATCTACCCCATACAGTTAAATAATATATATATTAACAGTGTGTACACACTCATGAATATAATACATTTTATGATAATGTATTTGAAAATCAATCATGTGTATGAGTAATATATATATATATAAAAGAAAGGGGAGGTATTGTTTTATGAAGAAATAAATATTGTAAGTTTATATATATATATATTATTTATTTTAATGTATATATTTTATTTTTATATCAAAATATACCAAAATGGCAGAAAGGAAGATGCAATTGTCCAGAAGATTCTGGGAATCATTCACTATTGAATTGTACAAAAATAAAGAAGCTAACACTTCTAATTATAATTGTTACTTTAATTAAAATTATTTAAAACTTTCATTAATAACCAATAGTGGAAATTTTACATTTTTTAAGAGAAAGTTCTAAAAATAGATTGTCAGGCCTTATTGACATTCACATCTTTTCAAAATGTAATAAATGCATATTGTATTAAAAGATAATGGGTTAAGAAATTTTGTTGGACATTACCTTAGGGAGTTAACTAAAAGCATTGTTGAAATGTTTCTGAATCAGTATAAATGGGGCCAAATTTAGTTATGAGAAAAAAGAAATAGTTTTGTTATGCAATATTTTACATACTCCATGTTAATTTGAATTTTGAAATGTTGTTTGAGTAAAGGGACCCAAGCCACCTTTCCTCATTCTCTGAGACTGTCTCTTCCTCATGTCACAACTTAGCTCCTACCTGTCAAGAGTGCCCAAGCTGTTAGAGAAGTGCAGAAACCAAGAAGAAATATTTTTCACCTAAATTCTAACCTGCCTTCCCAAAATCAAAGAATGCTGCATCAAGACAGGATCCATCCATACAATCACTCTGGAGGATCATGAAGTAATAGTTTACAGAGTCATCTTAATTATATCTCCCTGATTTTTAATTAAATAATTAATCTTCAATTTAATGCCTTCTTTATTTAATGTTTTATCTATTTTAACTCACTGACCCACATATACTTTAATATAACTGTCTAACATGTGTATGTGGATTCTCTATAACCCTAATTAATCTTTCTGTATACTTATTCATCTAACTCATGCTTCTTATTATATATGTATTTAAGTGAAGTATTAATTTATAGTTGTTAATATTTTTTATATATCTTGATTTATAAAATGTATGATGCCAAACCCAATCTCATGATTGTCATGTCTGTTTAAGTCTGTTATGGAAAAGGAGGGGAAATAATTAGTTACTTGATTTATATTTATTTTCAAAATAGCTTATGAGATTGAGTTCTCTTTTAATAAATATGTGTGTTCTTAATAATTTATTGCTAATTTGTTTAAATCTTACAAAAGTAACATTTCAACCTGGGTGGATTTGGTGTCCATTTTATTTTATTATTATGCTATATTTTATTTTAATAATCATTATCAAAGTACTAGCAATCAATTAATTGTACTTTCAGCATACTCAAGTGTGCTGAGTGATTTTGTTCTTAAATTAAATGGGATTGATAATTGGAAAGTGGGGAAAATATACCGTTCTCTAACTATAATTTTACTTGCTTACTTATTATTCTATATTATATGGGTCATTATTTAAAACATATCATTCCAAAATATATTAAACTATTTAAGGTTTACTTTTTTAATATCAAATAATTAATTTTGTTGCTGTCACATTGCTAGCATATGTCAGAATTATCTTTTATATTTTATATTTTTTTTGCTTTGTAATTCAGGGACTGTTAGGAATGCTGAAGCTCCCCTCTCTTTTTGTATTCTTGTTCAAAACAGGGGTATACAGCTATACCTTGGAACAAGCAAGCTAGAGTAGTTGAAGCTCTGCATAGGTTTCCATATGCCGAACCACAGCACCTTCCTATTTACCACTCTTTAGAGTATCACTCTGCCAAAAGCATGGGCATACCATCATCAGTTAAACTAATGATAAAGCATTATATCAGCCAAAAATGCCACATTCCATTCCATTGCCATTTATACAAGTACCACAATTCTTTATGTTTAATTTCCTGCATGCTTAATAAAAGAAATCATAATAATATGATATAATGAACCATTTGTATATTTAAATATTCTTTGTTGGAGTTTCATACCCAACCTTTGCTGAAACTGCTCACCCCCTTTTTAAATAGATCTATTCCCATATCCATAAAGTTTTGCTCGTTATTATATATAGTTAAAATCTGTAAAATGAATAATAAAATAATTATTTCATCAAATATACAAATAAGAATGTATTCTTATCAAATTTTTTAAACAAATACAATAATCCTTTATAAATCTATGTATTATGGTGTCAAAGGCAAAAATATAATCATTAAAGAAATAGCGAAACCCTATATTATTGTATATATGTTTAACATCTCAATCTGTAATGCAACCACCCAGATAAATAGCTTGTGTAGATATAAATAAAATATGATTTCCCAATGTAAGTTGATCTAGTAATACCACACTTCATCTATATCTGTAACTCCAATATTATTAATAAACACTTGTAAATAAATTAAAGATATATATGCATGAAGTTGGTAATTATATAATTGTATTTAATCATGTTTGTTAGAATAAATATATATATTTAAACATAATCCCGTATGTTTGAATCCTTATTAATTAATATTAGGCTTATTGATATATATCTTAAATCGTTTTTCTGGTTCACTCAATATCTCACCCATCATCATCATCAAATAAGATCTCATGTTGTATGTTGTAGCCTTGGGCCTGGAAATAAAGAATTTACATTGTATGTCTGTAGGAGTTGTCCATAGTGTAATATATTTGGAAAATGGGAACATAGGTTAGAATTAATGATTGCTCCTGACCTGTGTGTCTTGGGCATGATTGTATTGGGGGTACTTTCTCTCAGATGCTAAGTCTTGTTGGATGGACATACATTTTCTACTGGTACACCATTAATCAATTTGGTATTAAAATTTATTAATACTATAATTTTGCCTAACAGAAAAAAATAGGAGCATTATAATTGTAAATTATTTTTGTTAAAAGAGAAAAAAAGAATAAGTTCACACATTATGCAATTAATAATAAATTTCAAATGATTATGTTTTAATAAATATATGGTAAAATATCATTTATTTGCTTAATTTTAATTCAATAATATAATGTTTATAATATATTGAAGGGGATGGTTGACGTTATCACAAATATAAAATAAAATAAAAATAGAAGTTCTTCTTATTTAGAAATAATAGTTTTTGCAAATATTCATCGATAAAGGCAAAAATATTGAAATATATTCGAATGAATTGTTAAATGTTGGCTACAATTATAATCATATATATATATATGTATATATATAATATATATACTATATACTATATATAAATATAGCATATAAATATATATAGTAGGGACTCTATAAGTGTTATTAAACCAAGCTTTGTAATACAAAATATAAGACTAACAATTTTAATAATAATATTGATTCCCCTGCTAATAAAAAATATGGATATCAATACCATATATTTCGAATGATCAAGTAAATTTTATAAGGAAAATCTATAAATGTATATGTCATATTGCATTTTATACACCTCCTATATTAAACAAATTAATAAATAACTATAAAGACAAAATTTCATTTATAAATAAAATTTGTGTCATTTATAAATGGTTATGAAGGTATGGCAGTGATATATAGGTGAATTGAGATGTATGTTGGAATAAACAAAATTGTGAAATAGATAATAATATTTCAGCATCTGTTTTTTAAGACCATAATAGGTCATGCATTTATGGTTTGGACTTCAATTTTAATAATGTAAAAATATTGTAAATTGAAAAAATAACAATAAAAGGAAAATAAATGAAGCTATGCTAATATACAAATACAAACATACCTTAAGTAGCATGTAAGAAGCAAACATTATCATGGAATTGTGGAAAGGTTAACCTTTCAAAGTGTTAGTTGATAAAGATTACTATGATAATCAAAAGTGCTCCTAAATGGATAACATTTTTCATTATCTAATTATTGTAGTTATAAATATTTAATTATATGATTGCTATATTGCTTTGAAAAAATGCAGATGTCGAATAATATTATTGCATTATATATATATATATAATGTAATAATAATATCTGGCATGATAAACTGGGTTTGAAGACATTTATGTGTCTAAAAAATTCATGCTTGCAAACTGATAGGAACTTGTTGCATAAATGCTTGGAGTTAGAATTTAGGTCTAGTTTCTAATTCCTATCCTTCACTGATGATAGCATATCAGCTTGAAGTTAGCTGATCTGAAGGTGGAGCCAATGAAAGAGAAAGTGAATTCTGACTCTGATCTTTATGTAAACAAAAATATGCTTGTTTGGAGATCTTGGTAAAGCTCCATCTATTGATCATAAATGCAAGCAATAGCAAGTTTACGTATATATAACTTGTTTTTGTTTTTCATAAATGTACCTTTGAAGTTTCTTACAATGATATATATTGCAGAAGCTTTGACTATGTGGTGAAACTGAACTGATATCAGACCCATATAGCTATCTGGATTGATAAGCTGGGTTTGAAGACATTTACGTGTCTAAAAAATTCATGCTTGCAAACTGATAGGAACTTGTTGCATAAACGCTTGGAGTTAGTGTTTAGGTCTAGTTTCTAACTCCTATCCTTCACTGATGATAGCAAATCAGCTTGAAATCAACTGATCTGAAGGTGGAGCCAATGAAAGAGACAGTGAATTCTGACTCTGATGTTTATGTAAACAAAAATATGCTTGT
Source organism: Epiperipatus broadwayi (assembly GCA_028023455.1). Lineage (NCBI taxonomy): Eukaryota > Metazoa > Onychophora > Udeonychophora > Euonychophora > Peripatidae > Epiperipatus > Epiperipatus broadwayi. The sequence goes on along the minus strand of JAQFVV010007385.1, from coordinate 56,615 downwards.
TTGGATGTCTTGATAAAGCTCCATCTATTGAATATATATATATATATATATGTATATATAATAGAAATATATATTCTATATATATATGTATATATAATAGAAATATATTTCTTCCCAATCTCCAAATGTGTGCCAACATTATAATAATGAAAAGCAAATTGAAAGTTTACAGTAAAGACTTATATCTATGGTTAAATATTTCTAATCTGGTATTAACTCATTTTACATTTTAAATATCTATAAATTATTTACATCAACAGCTAAACATCATGCAGATATTATATATATATATATATTTATCTTCTCTCACTATGATATTAATCGATCTTGCATGACATCAAATACTACTGATCAAAATCCATAGCATAGATAATAATAGTGATGCATTGTTTATTAAAACAGTGAGTTATCAAGTAACAATAAAAAGTTAAATATATGCATTTTTAGATAGCGTTTGACGTCAACTATCTGTATTAATACCTAAATCAAAGCAACATTCTAATTTGGCAACTATTAGTGCATAAATATATATTTTAATTAATTCATTTTTAATAATATATGTATATATGAAAAGTAATTCACTCTACCAAATATACATGATTGTCACTATCCTAAAATTTTCCATTGATAAATATATTATTATAAATAAAGCAATTAATTTAGTTATTCCTTTATTTGTATATTATTTAAAATTGTTTTCTGTTTTATAATCACAAATTTATATAATGTATTTATAAGTTTGCCATTATTTAACGTTTATTCCTCTTTTATTTGTATATAGAATATACTTTTAAGTATTAATTGTCCTCGTGAAAGATAGACAAAAAAATTATAGCTTTGCTAAAGTTGTAATAACCATATTTTTTTTGTTGAATAGATGTTTTAACTTTCAGAAAATTAATAAATAATTTAGCTTTTCTAAAATTATCATAATAATAATTATTATTATTACTATTCTGTAGAACGGGTGCTTTAATTTTTAGAAAAAATAGTTTGTCAAGTTTCAAGCAACTAATAACTTAATAATTATTATTTTGTTCAATGGCAATAATTTTAGCTTATAAAAATGCTCTTAAGAGGGCGACAAAGTATAACTAGTATCAAAGTAGTTTACTGTATAAGGCAAGCAACAGGATCGTTAACAACAACGGAGTATACTCATAAATGGAGAAAAATGTGGGTGATATAGTCTGAAAGTTATGTAGGGAAGGCGTGGAAAATATTAGGCATCTGTTAATTGAATGTAATTGCTTACAAGCAGAAAGGGTATAAATAATGTGAGAGAATAAATATAAACAAAGTGATTATACAGAAAGTGGGTTTTTGGTTTTCATACTGGGTTTGGAAAAAGATAAGGGGGATTTCGATATAAAGGGCATAGAGTGGACAAAAATAACATTGTGAATATGCAATGGAACAAGATAGAGAAGAATATGGGGAAAACTTAGGCAGTGAATGGAAAGTAAAGTTAAGGTGGGTAACAGGTTTCTCTGGGCATAATGGCTGAAGAGATTCCTGACTCCAAGAAAGTAGAAGGCATAGTGCATTGCATTGCATTACTAATTGGTAATACAACCAATGATGAATTAGAGTTACTTTCACAATATATTTAATTTTTTTGTATATATATAAATGCCATAATAAATAGTTTTAGTATTATGTGATTTATATATAATTAATATGTATCTAAACTCTGAATGTGGGTGTGTATGGTCTTACCAATAAGATATGTTATATCTGTGATGTTGTACTGCCCCATGAAAGTATCACAAATAAGGTCTACCAGCTGCCTAAACTTTCCCAATCATTCCTTTCTTAATTTTTCAGGAATGGAGCTTAAAAATGAATAAATGAGGTTTCTGTGTCGATCTATTGTTATGGGTAATATAGGGAGATTACATGATAGTGCTCAAAACTCACCTAAGTAACTAAAGACAGTAAGGACAAAGACAAAAAACTATATCAAGAATAGTATCTTTAATGAAACAATATCCTATCTTACTAGCACATGGCATATGATTGGTCAGGCATTGTTTTTTTTTTTTTCAGAATTGTTAGTTAAACCTTATATCTGAAGATCATTACAATATCCATAAGAAAGTGCAGCCCATCAGATTCTTAAAATAGTGTTAATCTGGTGTTGAAAAGCAATGTTCTTGCTCCAAAACTATTTTAAATTTTTATGATAATAGTTTATAATTTCTTAAATACTCATGGATCAAAGTGTGTGATCAGATTTGATGATGACATAATGGATTTTTTTTTAATTTTAATGGATTGAAAACAAAATTTAAGCTTCTGGAATTCTTAATTTATATATGCTAATCATTGTGATTTTAAAAATAATATACAAAAACATGATTAATGTCTTGTGTGTAATATAAAAAGTTTTTGATTTCAGCAACATACCGCATGGATAATTGTCATTTTGAAAATGCAAGTCAATTGAAATATATTATTAAATTTTTAAATAAAAAGATGTGTTGAGTTTCATCACTTCTGAATAGATTTCCACTGTTTTTAACAAGTTAAAAGTCAGGATTATTTTTATCATAATAAAATAAGTGTGTACTGCAATTAAATCATCAGTATATAGAGTTGTTATTACCAATAAAATATAATATAATCTTTATTATATTATAATAACAACTTATAAATACATTAACATAATGATATATATAAAAGCCTCCTAGAAATATTAGGAATATATGATATGATAATAAAAATAATATTAGGGGAATTAAAATATTAAATAATATAAAATGGATAAAAATTGCATATATACCTAAAATTTATGGTATATTAACTACAAATAAAAATTATATGGATAAAAATAGGATGGTCTAATAGTAAAAATTTAGATATTTTAATAGAAAATTATAAAATTAAAGATGATATGAAATATATAAAGGGAATAGTATATAAAATTACTTGTGGGGTCTAAATATGGTTTATTATGGACACACATCCAAACAATTAGAACAAATGGCAAAAGAACATAATAGTGCTATTGAAAGAAGGGATGATAAATATGCATTATATGTTCATTATTTAAAATTGGGACATAAAATAGATTGTATTAAAAACATAAGAACATTAAATTATATAAAGGAAATAAATAGAAGAAAAATATATGAAGCAAATTATATAAAATATAATACAAATACATGTATGAACATTTACAAAAAGTCAATTGATTTAACAAATGATTGGGTAATTGATAAAGAATTGAAAGTAATATAAAGAGAAATATATAAATAAATTGATAGAAATAATGAATTATAGGAAATGTCTGTAGATGTTGCTATGTCAGTAATATACATGTTAGTATTAGTAAAAGGTATTATATTGAATAGGGTAAAAAAAAATTAGAATTACTGTAAAAGGTTTTTACATATATAATTATTATGTTAATATATTTATAAGTTATTATAATATAATAAATATTTATATTATATTTTATTGATTATAAGATAAACAACATAAAAGAGTATTATTCCTTAGAATTAAGTAAGAGTTGTTATTTTATCTAATGCATTACATGAATGTGATATTTGTATATCAAAAAACCCAAGGACATTTAAAAAAATTTCACTACAAAAATGTTTCATAAAATTTTAAAAAATACAACATCAAAATCATTAAACCTCCCAGTAGTTCTTCAACTTGTGGATGTAAAATCAAACCCTTTTGTGTTTGGACTTGTAAAATGAATCATCAGTATAACAGTTTTTAAAAGTGATTTATAGTGATCATTATGGTAAAATTTTATCTTTATTGTATTTGTAATATGAAGTACTTTAGACATGCCTATAAATGTTTGCTGGATTTAATTGCTTGTATTCCTTTTCAAAATCATATGTGTGATTACTTAGAAAAATGTTTATTATAACTAAACACATGATTTTTGCAATGTTTATTAAGATTCATTATTGTTTTTATACAATAATTATGTAATAATTGTTAAAAATCAAAAGCATACATGATTATACTTTTATTTTTTACATTTATTTTTTTTTCAAATAGAAGTCAATAAATTTCAGCATAATGTTAACAAAAAACCCACAGCTAATCCAATCACCATTCCTTGTGATAATAATTACTAAATCTCATTTCTAATGTGGTGTTGGTATATCTTAATATATTCTAAAAAATATTAAGCAATATAATACTTTAAAACAAAATTTTAAATACTTATCAATGATTAATATTTATCATATTTAAAAATAAATTTCATTCAGAGAAGATTTCATTGAGTTCTGCTATCATTCAGTGATGAATATGTCATTCATTCTCTGTTTATTGGATTTGTTTAATATTTGCTAAGCTGAAATATGATATTTATAATGTTTTTGTTTATAAATGTGCAATTCCATTTAATGAAGTCCGATTTATGGAATTGTAATATATAATAATAGTTTAATATCAAAATTAAATGTTGAAAGACTACAAAAAGTGTCACCAGTGAAACAATGCAAATATCACTCTACAAAATCATTAACTATTCAGATGTTTGTTTGTTTTGTAAAGTCCCAGCAGGGATAAAAATATTTTTCACCTTTTTATTTCATAAAATTTACCTCTAATCTTTACTATATTTTCAAAATGTAGAATTATTCATTAGAAATACACAGTTACAAACACATATTATTCTTAAAAGTATTCTTTTACCTTTACAAATACATAAGAAATCATAAATTAAAATATGTAGTTAGATGTTAAAAAAATAATTCCTTTTTTATTCGAAACATTTATTATTACTTATGTTGTTACATTGGAACTTTCAAGATCATTTTTATAATTATATACAGTAATGAACTATTAATATAATCGCCCAGAGTAAACATTCATCCATGCAAATATAAGTATGTTAACATGCCAATAATACAAATAAGTTCTTATAAGCAAAATTTGCATAAGGTCATTCTACAAAATAACTTTTACAACTATGTTATGAAGAAATTGTTCAAAATTATTAAACAATGTTATTGTTATGTTCTTACAATTTTATTAATGTCTATTAGTTCCCATATACACTTTAGCATTGTTTATGAGACAATCCAATGATTTCTTTTTTTATTGCTTTAATTTTCCTGATAAATACTATTAGAAGATCCGTGCAACTTGATTCAAACAATAGTGACTACCAAGTTAGTGAAATACTATATAATAGGAAAATGGCACTTCTTTTTCCCCAAAATTGCCCAAACCAACACTCTGAATTAATGTCATCATCAATAGGTCTTTCTTTTTGAAAATTGAATGAATTATAGTTCTGCAGTCATTTAATTTGATGCATATGTTAAAAATGTGTCCACTAGTTTCTTCTTTGATATTGCATAAAGAACACTTATCATCAATTTGTAACCTCTGTTCTTTACCAAAAAGCTACACTGGTAAAAATTCATTATATTTAAATAACACTTTTTTTTTAATTTTGTTTGTAAAGTCTGAACATTTTATGTTCTGATTATTTAAATAGTAAAATAATGAAATATAATAAAAAATTAAAATATCGTATATCAGAGCAATGGCATTTGCAAAGCTCTTTATAGAAATCACTAAAGAAAAAGTCATTTCTTCATCATACTTTTCAACTTCAAATTCAAAAGAATTTGTGTTTTTCCATTTTTGTTTTCATGCTAGATAGAATTAAATACATACTCATTTATTGTCTAATATTGCATTATTGAAGGTGTCTCTCCTTGCTAGCTGCCTGATAAAAAAATCAGATTAAATATTGTTTTAAAACCACGATGCTGAGTGCCATTTTTATTTAAAAGTTTTTTCTAAATTATAAAAAAGTTTTCGGCATAGATATTTACAACAAAAGTTCTAAACAATCAAAATTATCAACTGAAGTACCATTAAACTTCAGTGGATGTCTATTAAATATTCTCTTAACTTATTCATGGCCAAAAAAGTTAAACAATAAATCCCAAAAAGCAATATTTATCAAGTTTTCTTCATAAAAATATTACCAGCATTTACTCATTTATTCTAATTATTTGTTTATTGTCATCAACTTCATAGATTGTAAATCATGTTGCTTAAAGTGATCAGTTTAAACCAATGATAGAATGATCAATTTGACAACTAATCAATAGTTGTGAATTTAATCACAATTTTTAACACCTAGAAAAATATAATATTCCAATTATTATAATCATCTTGCTGTTTATGTCAAAGTTTAATTGTTTGATTTTTTTCTGTGAGACCTTATCCTAATTTTCAAGATTAGAACCCAATTTATTATTTCTGATACTAAATATTACAATAATTTTTGTAAAACAAATCAATTAATTATTATAATAATATTGCCAAAGTTTTAGTGTAGTTTTTTTTTTTTCTTTTTAATAACTTACGCTAAAGAAAATCTGTGTATTGTAAATAATTTTACATTTGTTTTAAATATTAAACAATATCGAGTTCTTAAACAACTATTTAAGAATCATGTTATTACTAACTTTGCAATGGCATAAAGAGCAGTTACTTAATTTCCAAAACGACTAAAGCATTCCCAATTTTAATTTTAATAAAATATGTAGATTAAATGTTCTGATCAATAAACACTAATATCATTTATTTTCATTGAAAAAAGTAATAAAGGAAACCTCTAAAAAATTCAATCTTCGAAAGTATATTTAGATATTTAAATTGAAATAATCGTCATCAAACACTCTTATATTACCAATTAATAAAAAATGCAGCATTTTTTAGTCTTTTCTATATTTCAGGTAAATTGCTTCTATGTTTAATTACATCTAACAACCATAACATTACATAAGGAGCCAATAGTTCACTAATACGGTCATTCAAACTCTAAGAAAAAAAAGAAAAAAAAAGGTTTCCTTGAAATATATTCTTAGTTGTTTTATTTAAATGAAATCAATCTGTATTCTATATCTTTCCAGTATCTCAAGATCTGTACTATGAAATTGAATATTCTTAACGTATTTTTTCCAATGTTTTTATATTGTTTTAACGATGATCTCTAGTGCTCCAAATACAATAATTTTTTAAAGATATTTTATCTTTTAGTTTGTTAAAAGTAAAGGATAAACAAAAAAGGATTTTTTTACCAAGAAAATTAAATAATTATTATTATAAATTAAATCTTAGATCTAATAATAAAATTACAAACAATTCAAGAGATTATCACTAGATTAATCAAACTCATTGATATTATGAAAACTAATTTTTAATACAATACTATAACAACATTTCCCTGATTTTTTTTGCAATACTGTTTTGCATTTAATTAAAAATTTAATTATATTATGTATGTAATGAGTTATGACTTCTAATTATGGCCTTATAGATAGCCAGTCATTAAATTTCATCAACAAATTAGACCATTATTATTTTTATAATACTGAAATAATGTAGCTTGGGTTTCTGGGCATCATAGTTTTACTCAGTTGTATATATATTAAAATATTAATTATGATGCATAGTATTACTCAGTTGTATATATATTAAAATATTAATTATGATGCCTGTATTCCTTCATCATTTATATAAATTCAACTTGATATATATTAAATAGAGTAATATTCATATAATTCAACTTATACAATTTGATTTTAAAAACATAAAAATTATACAAATTGAACGTTGCCACAATAAACGAAAAATAAAGCTAATATAAGTTCGAGAAATCGTCAAGTATTAATGAATCGTCAATCATCAAACATTAAAATAACAGAATTGTGGGAGAAGTAAATAAAATTATTGAAGTTATAAAATAATGTCTCGTTTTGATTATTCAAGATTACATCATTATATAGTTGATAAAGACTAAAATGAACATAGTCGAAAGTAATTCTAACAGAATAAGTTGAATTATATCAATATTACTGTATTTAATATATATCAAGTTGAATTTATATATATATCTTATCCTATAAAATATCTAACTCGATGTATAAATATGAGATTATAGAGATGACAATATAACAAAACATTTAAGTGATTAACAGAATAATATTACAAGCTTGTTATGCAAATCATTTATTTACAATCTCCATTTATGTGACTATAGATGAACAATATGAATACTTTAAATAAGTAACTGTAAATATTATAAGAATATGTGTGCAGAAATGTAAAACAAAATAATTCTTGAGTTTAGTAGCGATTTGAACTCAGACTTTACAATTCCCTACAGCCATCGACCCTGTCCTTGAGTCTATTTTTTCATTGTAAGCTCCCATACATATCTTACTCATTGTTTTTGTTTCTTTCAACATACTAAACATCAAATCATATTATTAATCTAAACGTTAAATAAAATTATAGAAATATCTATATAAAGAATCGAGATATGTGTTGTCTTTTAATTGAAGTTAATGACTCACATAAATTTTGACGTATTAATGGTGATATGGTGTCACTAATATTCACTGCTATCATCTACAGCTTTTTTTCACAATTTTGCAATTATCTATAATACTAGTTTATCTTATGCACTTTTTTAAACGGAAACTACTTTCTAAGTTATTAGTTTATAAAAAAGTCTGAAGATGTCAACATCGTAAAGACCTCATACAAATATCAAATATAAATATGAACAAGCTAATAATGCCTCATTTGTTGTATTATAAGAACAATAAACTGATAGCATGATTTATATATAGATTATTTAGCCCCAGATATTTCAGTAGTGTTTTATTGTTTAGTATTTTCAAAAGAAAAGAAAAAAGCAATAAATTATTTTCATATTTAAACGTATTTATGCAATATGTTATTTTTAAACCAAAAACTATATGATTAGAATTAGATTTTATTTTAAAATATTTGTTTTTTTAAGAAGATAAGTTGTAAAAACTTCTCTATGGCAACCGCTGGTAACATTATTTTTTTGTAAAATTTTAATAATAAAAAGTTAAACTTTGAATTTTAAAATATATTTTTATTCATTTATAATATCTCAAGTAAAATTTATTTCTATTTTAAACATGGAACTCAAATAATAAATATATCATTTAACACGTTTTCTGAATAGTGAGAATGACGTTCCGATGTGAGGAACAAATAGCGCTGAAATTATCACGACAGACTTAGGAAATAATAATGGGAGGAATTGGATATTAAACAAGTTTAAGTATTTCAATACGAGAAATTTACAATTAAAGTAATTTACTTTTAATAGTGAAATAAATATAAAGTTATATCTGAATTCTGAAAAAAATATTACCTAAGTCAATGGCTTTTAAGATTTGATATTTCAAATAATAATGTTAATAATTAAATATATAATACACGCAGACATGCATACAAACATGTGTACATGCATCCATCCACCCATCCATACATACATATATATGTCAGCCATTCATGGTCATACCAACATAAGAAGAAAAAATATTAAAAAATATCCCTAGAAAAAAACTTTTATGATGCCTATTTATTAATCCACGGATAAAATATCGTAGTCCATTTTTCTGAATACTTGATATTTTGCACTACCGACTTTTAGTTCATCAACAGAAAACTTTTTTTCTAAGATACTTTAACATCATATTTTATTATAGTTCTCTAATATTTTATATTATCTACCTTGTCTTCTCAATGAAAATAATCAACATTGCATATTTTAGAATGCTTTTTAGATAAACTTTAGAATGTAAATAGAGTCACTCTTCCTTAAATATATTCATTAGTCAAGTTCAGCATAAAATTTCCTTTTAGAATGACTTGCATTGATCTTTTATTTTATGGCTTTATAATAATGGAGTCTACAGTATGATATCTATCAAGCTGAAGAATGTAATTAGCATATTAGTTACTTTTATGAACTTTTCATTGTATTTTTAAAATTTTGCAAATCATTTTCAAATAATACATTTCTAATACCTTATACTGCATCGACATGTTGTCCATTTCTCATCTAAGTTAAATAAAATAGCAGCTTTGTATGCAGATGAATTGGCTGTCATAGTTATTTCCATGAAATATTCTATCTTTTATCTTATTAAAAGTAGTGTAATACACTGGAATAAGTTTTTCACCTTATCATCTAAATCCATATTTTCTAATTTAAAAATTTCTAAAATATTTAAATTGGATTACATTTTCAAGTTAATAATCGTTTAAGTTAAAATTTATTGAAAATTTGTCTCCCTTCTCTGGTTAATAAAAAAACACTTCATTTTTTTTAAATATTAATTATTAATATTTTTTTACATATTGCATTTTAAACATTGAATACAGTATTACACATTGTTTTTTGAACTGACAAAATTAGCACCCACATTAGCATAGTGTAAATCCAGATTCCAAAAAAAAAAAAAATAAAAAATAAAGTTCATGTTTTCATTTTTAATCCATTAAAATTAAAAATTTCACCATCAAACCTTTATCTTCTTCATCCACATGCATTAAACTGCTTATGAAATAATTTCAAAGATAGCTGTCATTAAAATTGAAAACAATATGAGAACAAGTCCACATATTAATGCAAATTTTCATTTCAAAAGCCTGAGAATTTTCACCTATAATAAAAATACTTTCTCTCAGTTGCTTCATGTAGAGGTGTATAATACAAACCAAAATTTGAGAGATAATCAATAATTTCAAATAATGTTATAGTTCTATTAGAATAAATTAAAAATGCCTTGACCAAATCAATAAAGGTATTTGCCTGGCAGCAAAAATCAAGTCCATAGTTTTTTTTTTATTTTTTAACACCACATTGACTTTCAGATAATCATTCATCTATGGCTGGAAGCAACAAATTCAAGAAAATTTTTGAAAATAGCATAACTATAATGGAGACAATAATATTTCAAGATAACTATTGCAATACTATTTCTTTTACTTTTAAAAGTTGGAAAACTAAACATCATTTATATCAAATGGACAGACTTCATATGATATTTCTAAAAAAATCCAATCATTTTGAAGCTGAAATATATCACCATCATATTTAAAAATTTCTTTAGATATTTCACCAAGGCCTGCATACTTTTTATTTTTAAGATTGCAAAAACTGCTTTAGTATTATGTAGCTGTTTATTTTTGTCCAAAATTAAGTGAGTAGATGAAATAGAGATATCACTTAAAGTTTTCTTGTCAATGTTTGAATCATTATAAAAAAGTTAATATAAATATTTATTTTACTTATTCAAAATATCATTGTCACTTCATACAAGAATGTCATTAATGAATTTCATAAGATTGTGATATCATTTATTTAAGTCCATATGTTTTTTTTTGTGTGTGTGTGAAAAAACCTAGTCTTACTGGATCAGAAAATGTCAGTATATTTTTCATCATTTTAATCCGTCAAACAATTCTATGCTTTCTTTTCAGTTGTTGTCATCTGCCCTGTATTTTAATAGAGATCAAATTTAACTTAATATTCTTCCAAGTCAAAAATGCTACATGTTTCCTTTTAATTTAAATAAGAAAATTAAACTTTTACAGAAATTCAATAAAATGCATTCTCTTTTCTCTGACTAATTTGCACTTCCAATAAAATCTATTGCTATCCACTTGTTCTATTCTGGAAGATGAGTTTCACTAAAAACAGCTATAGCAATCTTAATTCTGACATATTCATAATCATTAGTGATGTCCTCTCTTGTGATTCTGAAAAGTTTCCACCAATTAAAGTGAACACTAACTATATGTAGAAAAAATAGAAAACAGTATAGATTTATTATACATTTATGGCCTTCTAATTAATCATTACTATTATTTGTATTGTTTCTCTTCTTTAATGTGCAACTTTTCCAGATTCTGTAAGGCAGACCATTTTTAGTTTACATTTTTATGTCACTTATATGCCCATGGTAGGCAGAAAATTGTGTACTTAGGACTTATTAAACATAAAATCTTTGACATGTAATACTCCTGACTCAAGTCCTATTTCAAACTCTCACATTAGTGATTGTATTGCCTTCGGCTTCTAGGATACCAATTTATTATCATCATGACTTTTTAATTTCCGGATGCTTAAGATAAAAAAAAATGAAGAAATTAGTGTGAGGCATTCAGATAAAAGATGGAAATGTCATTACATAAATGGATAAATTTATATTTTATAATTAGTTTATGGAGGCAACGAATTGCTGAGAGATTTATAATGACTACACTATGTGATTGACGAAAGAAAAGAAAACAGAAAAGGCTGTTTATAAGAGAGTTGTTAATAAGTCAATTATTTTATATAGAGCGATGTTTTTTACAAACTGTAATATTTAAACGGCATTAAACTGTTGCACATGCGCTTTGGATTTTAACTATAAAATGAATGAATACTAACACTTCAAACACATGGTAAAGTCTTTGGAAAAGATAGAATGGCCACCTTATGCCTGTTAACTTCTGTTCATATTTTAGGGTGTTAGTGATTGTTTTTCAATAAATAATTTATGTTTGAATAATAATCTTGAAATATATAGCATGATTCTTTTTGTTTTGGATATTTTTTCAATCTATTTAATTTAACAGATATTCTATAAAAAGTATAAGTAATTGAATGTGTATTAGTTTTATATATATATATATATGGTTTAATGCATTGTTATTTATTAATATTACATTTCATCTTCCTAACATTCCAGCTGTTAAAACACATTAACTCCATCAGTTGACGATTCTTATAAATTTGCGTAATATGATAAATGGATTTATTTTACCAACAAAACTTATAAATCAAATTTCATTTAACAAACTGTTTTCAATACTTTCATTTAATCACTTTTTTTTTTTAATTTGTAAACATTTTTTACGCTCCAATCTCACATTATTATTTTTTCTCTATAATTTCCCACTATCTAATTACATTTGAGATGTAATAATCGTTACAAAAATATGTAGCAGATGGCAGCACTATGTGAGTATTAAAAGAAAAGAAAATTCTCACTACAATAAATTCGTCTTGTAAATTATAAATAAATGAGAAATTTTCTTTTTTGATATTATAATAATATTGTGTCTTAAATGTAACGAACGATATAATTAGAATAATTTTAAGATAAATGTGACTGTTAAATAATGAAAAGAATGTTTCAGGGTGAGTGAATGTGTATATAAGATAAGTCATTTTCATTTAATAAAATTTAACAGTGGTTAAGCATATATTTTTCTTTTTTAATTATATAGAAGAAGAGTGGAAAAATATTTAATAATGATTAATTTTAAATGTAAAAAGAAAGTGAGCACATATAAACGATTGACTGAAGACAGACAAGATGTTTGCAAATTGCTGAATTAAAAATAAAATAATACTAATTAATAAAATCTTAGTTGAAAATAATTATTTGAACTTTAATTATTACTAAATCGAAATTGTTCATTATGGAAATATATATTTATGTATGGTGTTAGTGTAAGACCACTGTAGTATTCATACTTATATATTTTGTTAGACTGATGTATATAATATTCGAATACGTTGAACAGTGAATAAAAGTAATATCGATTTGTCATTGAAGATATTACTCTCCTATTGATTGTTTATAAATGACTCATTAAAATTTAAACAACATAATTTGATGAAGATTCGTAGGATAAGCCTCATATTTGTCAAATTAGCATTTGACTCTAAGGACAGTAAATGGAAGACATGTTGATATCTAAGCCAAATCACAATAGTTTTGTGGAAAGACAATTACTGAATGACTTTTTAATGGTATTCAAAACAGATATTTCCAGTAATTAAAAAAAATAGTCAAATAATTTACTGCTGGAGTTCATAAAAAGTTTAAGCACTGAAAGTAACAGAAGTCATAACTCATAGACCATGATCTTCAGAGATTTGCCACATTATCAGTTCATCAAACTACATTGAGACTTTCTAATGATTGAGAATAGTGAAGTAATATCAAAATGTACATATTTTTAAAATAATATTAAATCACTTATTCAATGTTGTTGTGGTTGTTTTAATTTGTGCTTATCCATTTTTTCTGTTAGCATTCACATCAAAAATCACTGACTGTGTAATAACAGTAGCTATGAATGACTTGTTTGTGAAAATTACAGTCAATAATTCTAAAGCACACTAAAGTCTTAAGGTGTGAGTTGTCCTCTGCAATGATTTGATTTTCTGAAGTTTTGTGATTTTTTTTTCTGCTACAATTACTTTCAATAGTCACCAATCTCTCAGTAAATGCTAAAAGTTATTCATAGTCATTATTATATGATTTTATTCTCCAATTATTAAGAAAGCAATTATTATTTGTTTTTCTATAATTACAGTTTCACATTCTTTATTGTTTCTTATTATTCTATTAAGATCATCACAAAACTAATAATAATTTGTAATGCAACACACTTTTCCTGGTATGTAAATAGATTGGTGATGTCATCATAATGAATATCAAGTATATCTTTGTTATTTGCACTTATCTACACCACACATACACTCACATTGACTTCATTTCTAGGAGAGGAAAAATTAAGAACCAAATAAATATTAATTATATATCTGACTTACCTCATCTCTGTCACATTTCATTTTCATTAGCCTGAGTTTCAAACCATTGGATATTCTGCCTGATCATTTAATTCAGGTTATATTAATATCACTTAAAATTTAGATAGGTGCAAACATGTGTATGTGTTCAATAATGGGTGTGGATGGGAGATCAGGTGTAAATAAATAAAATATCCTAAATATGTGAGAATATATGACTAATTGAAAGTTGACTACAGAAAAACACACCAAGAATCATAATTTAACATTATAATAAATTTAATAATTATATTTACAGTGATTGATACTTTAACAAAGATAATTTAATACAAGATTATAAAACATTTAATTGGATGTTTGTGGTTATTTTTTGTTTATAGTTGGTTCCAAATATTATCACAAACCTTAATCTCCCAAAGAATAGCCATTCAATGTTTCTATTAACATAAATAAGATTTGGATCAGGTATAGGATTATCATAATCATGTTTACTTCCTATAACCATTACTTGAAACTTTTAACTCATTTACTTTCAACCATTTTAGTATTTGAGATTCCTATATATCAATGTGGTGATTTGGTATTCCCCTATTATGTGCAATAATTATAATATAGACAAGGAAAATTATTTATGGAATAGATAGTTAATCAAATATACTGAAGCATTTAATGCAAATATTAATACAAACAAATAAAGGAAGCTGTATGTGTTATAAGTATATAAATGTTTGTATTAAATATATATATTAGATATTATCTTAACTTTTTTGCTTTACTGATGATCATGTTAATATACTATTAAGCACTCATCATAAATTATCTTTTATGTTGTTTACATTAAAAGTAAAATATTTCTTCATTATATTACAAAGTGATACTGATATTATTCTTTTCTGCCCCTATATTAAAGTAAAAATAATATCATACATACAAATACATAAAGTGAATGATATCAACTTTAACTTGGTTTTGAAGTTTATAAGGAAAAATGTTCTAGTGAATCATTCCAGTAATTCACATTCATTCATATAAAATGTAGATAGTAACTTGTAAGTTTTCTAGAACTTCTATCTGATAAGTTATCCTTGGAATTTCTGCTTTGAAGTGGAGAGTAATAGGATTTTTACATTATGATTTGACTTGATGTTTATAGTAAAATGATAAAAAAATCAAGCCAGATGTCATATGACTTAATTTTAATAAAGCTCATATTTACAAATGTTATATATAGATCTCACAAAACAAGCTCTTAACAAGCTTTGAGAATATCCTCAGTCCAAGATCTCACTGATGATGCCAAAAGCAGAAACCAGTCTGGGGTTGAGGATATTTTCAAAACTTGTTAAAAGCTTGTTTTGCAAGCTCTATTTATAATGTTATATAGTGTAGGTGTGGAGTGATACATCAATTCCAACAAGATTCTTATAAGTCACAGCTCACTGAATGATGACTTTTTTTCCCTGATGTAGCTTTTTCGCTTAGCAATGCATATTTGTTTTTGTCATTAATTATATTTTGCTTTAGTGGTTTGTTTTGAGTGGAATAAATTCAATATTCCTTATATTATTTTATACTCTCAAATTTAAGATATTGCAATTGATAACTGAGAATCACTGATATTGTGGAAATTTGAATAGTTTGAGTTTTTTGTGAAGGCTTTAACTTTGAATTCCTTATTTAGTTAACTTTAATTTTCTATATTCATTTTTGCTTTCTAGAATATTTAAAATGTTGGTTTCTAACAGTATTTCCACTCCAGATTGTTTGATGTTTCCTTAGAAATTTAAATTTGAATACTCTATGTAAAAATATGTAGGTTTTTCAGCAGATAAGAAATTCTATTCTTTTTTGGAGAAGCTCATTGTTCAACTAAAGAAAGTTCATGATCATCATTTCAATCCATTGTTGATGTCATTTTTAAGGAATATTAATATAAGTAATTTGTTAACAAGAATAAAAATTTTGTTTAGTATTTTGTTTTACTTTAATATTAGCTTTTATTTCTTTATTCCATTAATTTATCTGATCTTGTTTATTGTGTATTATTATGTTGTGTTTGAGCCAAAACACATATAGCAGTGATGATGGTCAAAGGTTAGTTATTGTGTCTTTGATAATTTAAACATTTGTTTACAATATGATTACAATGGGATTTAAAATGTGTGTTGTAATTAATGGGTGTCAATTTGTGTGCTTTAATATTTATTAATCTAGCAATTAATAAGTACACTAATATAATAGGTTTTGAATTTGGATTGAGTCACATGGTATAGAATAGGTATTGGAAGGATGTTATGGTATCCATAACACATTATCGATAACAGCCATTCATAAGCCAAGTTCTCACTATTCATTTTGATCATGTGATTCATCATCTACTCTTAACTTTTCCAAAATTTTAAAAATATTTTAGCCAATCTCGGTTTTGATTTTTCAAAAGCTTATATAACATACATTTTTTTTAATATCTTTGTTTTTTAATGCTATATTACGATCCTTTTTAAATTTTTTTAACAATATATTGAAAATTGTATTCTTTCTAATTTTGAAATGATATCTATAATACCTATCATAATCGGTAACAGTATTTTATGTAACTTTGATTACCCAGCAATTATTACTAGCTTATTCTTAATCATTTTCAATTTTTTCTCCAGATCTCATTATATCACTATTGTTATTGTTTTAGTAAATGTATTATCTTTCTTTTCCAGTCGATCACCATACATTTCTCTTCCACTGATCGATTTATTAATCTTACAAAATAAGTTCTCCTTTTGATAAAAGCATATATTTATTTAAAAAAGTAAAAAAAAACTACCTCAGAATTCACCTCTAAAGAACATAATTTTATATTTAACGGGTATAATCTATTTATTTAATTATTTATACCATTTTATCTAGAAAATAAATGTGTCGTTCTATTGTTCGCTAACTTTCTACAACACTGTTCAATTGTCATAGTAAACTTTTAGATTTTTCTAACATTGATTCTGACATTTTCTCATATCATTTATCATAATTACTCATTAAAACATAATATTTATTTTATCTTCATAGTTATAAATATACATGATACTTGCTTTCATTAAGTTTACTTTCAGCAATATCTTTTTCGATCTAATGTTTTGCAAATTACATTATGAATTTCTTAGTTTAAACACATCTAATAAATATCCTCATCTCTTTTTGCGATTGGTTTTTTTTTTTTTTGTGCTTAGCAATGTTTTCATTCCTGGTTGAACTATATGATTATTATCTTTTTAATATTATAAATTTATTGTCAATTTTGATTATACTTTAGAAAAACTCACTTTTTATTTCCACATTAACTTATCATAAGGCGATCCACCTTTTATCCCAACCTAGATCATCTTTTCTTATCTCTTTCAAAACTCTCATAAAACAGCATAAATTAAAAATTATAATAATCAATTGTTAATAACTTTTCCCTATTCTTATATTAATGTTTTTTCTTTGGAAATTGCTCTCTTCATTCACTTCAATCGTTTATATCTTCTATTCAAAATATATATTTCTGATATGGTTAAAAATTTGCTATTAACAGAAAGGAAACCTTTTGATTCCTCTTGGGGGCCTTAAAGGAACTGAGCAGGGCAAATTCCTAATGTCCACTCCATATGTTCTTGTCATTGCAGGTATTATTACTATGTTATTATTTATATAGTATACAAACATGGATAGGCTGCTCACCAAAACAGCATGGTGAGTTTATTGGCTTTTTACTTCTGAGTTTAACATAAAAAAACACCATGATCTTTCTTCTCAGCTGCTTTATAAGGCAAAATGAATGTATGCATAAAATTATAATTCTTTTTTCCAATAGATATATACAATCATGACACACAGAAATAAATGATGGCTTTATTCCTAGGAGGCTGTAAAGTCACCAACCAAGGCAGCAATTGGTGGCTGAAGGGAGAGGTTGCTAAGAATCTTCTGATTGTGAACCCAGCCTGCCATTGTATGATGACTTTATATTTAGGTACTCACAATTGTAGATCACTTTTAAATAAAAGAAGATTGCAAGAATAAGAAGAAGAACTGTCTTATATTAAATAGGACATATTGGACTTTATGAAGTTAAAAGAAAAGGTGAAGAGACAATTGATTTAAAAAGTGGACATGTACTCTACTATAAAGGCACAAATATTGGAAATACAAGTGGAGTAGGATTCATTATAAATAAAAAGTGGAAGAACAACATTGTGGAGATTGATGGTGTGTCAGATAATGTGGCAAGATTAGTAATACAACTTAATAACAAATATCAAATGCAGATAATTGAGGTTTATGCCCAACAAGTTCTCATAGTGATGAAGTAGTAGAGGATTTTTATATGGATGTACAAAAGGATTTTGATCAGAGTAAACAAAAAATTAACATTTATTATGGGTGACTTTAATGCTAGAATTAATAAACAAATAAAAGATGAGTGCTGTAGGTAATTTTGGTTATGGGAATAGAAATGAGAGACAACATAGAATTGTGGAGTTTGTAGAAAAAGAAAAACTATATATTATGAATTCATTTTTTGAGAAAAGTGTTAAAAGACAATGGATATGGAAGCATCCAAGTGAAGTTATCGCCGAATTGGATTATATTTTGACTCAAAGAAAATACATATTTCAGGATTGTACTTTTCTTAATAAATTTAACACAGGAAGTGATCATTGATTATGTAAGATATGTGTTAATGTAAAACTAGAGAGACAAACATTATTTTAAAAAAAAATATTTACAGTTGATATTATAATCTTCAGAAATATTCTATTGAAATTAAATTAGAACTTACAAATCAGTTTTAAGTACTAGTAGATTTTGAAGATGATTCAGATTTCAATGAAATTAATAAGAAAATAACTGATACCCTTTTAAAAACTGCAAGATAGCTGGTAGAAAGAAGCAGCAATTGACCAATAAAATTTCTACTGAGTCTAGATAATTTATGAAGAATAGAAGGAATAAGAAAATATACAAAAATGATGCATTAAAAAAAATGAATACCTCAAATTTTGTAAAATGATGCAGAAAAGTGTTGAAAATGATATAAGAAAGTACAACTGTGAACTAGCAAAGAAAGCTGTAGAACAGAATAAAAAGCTCAATACTGTAAAACAACATTTTGGTATTGGAAGGAAATTTATATCTTCAATAAGGAAAAAAGATGGATTATTACTATAAGAGAGATGACATCATGAAATGGGTAGAATATTTCTATTAAGTATTATATGGTAATAAAGAACAAGTACATCATATATCTATTATATCTTCCAAATTGCCTAGAATTTTAAATGAAAAAGTGAGACATACAATTAAATTAATAAAGAAAGGAAAGTTCCAGGTAATAATGAAATTATAATTGATATATTAAAAGAAGCAGGTGAAGAAATATAATTTTTTTTAGCAAAGTTATATACCAAATGTCTAAATGCTAAAGATGTACCAGATGATTGGAAGAATATAGTGTTAATATTAATATTTAAAAAAGGTGATAAAGAAGATATTATAAATTATAGACCTATCAGTTTTATACAAAATTTTTATGAAGATAATTAACACTCATCTACAGAGAACACTGAATTTCTACCAACCAAAAAATAAATTGGATTTAAATGTCATTTTACTACAATACATCATATCCAGGTATTGAGAGAAGTTATATAAAGGACAAATAAATATGAATTGTCATTATGCTTTGGTTTTATAGAATATGAAAAGGCATTTGATTCTATAAACATTTCTTCAGTAATTAAAGCAGTGGATCACCAAGGTATAGATCCAAGATATTGTCATATTTTGAAGAATACTTATAAAAATGCAACAGCAACATTTAGATTATATAATGATACTAGGAAAATCAACATTGAAAAGGGTGTAAGGCAGGGTGACTCCATATCTCCAAAACTTTTTACAGCAGTGCTGCAAGAAGTATTTTGTGGATTAGAATGGGAAGCTAAAGGAGTGAAAGTAAGTGGAGATTATTTAAGTCATTTAGATTTTGCAGATGATGTAGATGTGCAAGAAATGTTGCAGGAGTTATCAGATGAAAGGAGAACTAAAGATAAATGTTAAAAAGACTAAAGTAATGTTCAATGAATTTTTTCAAAATATGAAAACTAAAGATTGATTATGATGAGTTAGAAGAAGTTAACAGCTACAAATACCTTAGTCAGATTATTAATACAGATGAAAACATAATGAATGAAATTAATCATAGAATTAAACTTGGTCGGAGTGCTTTTGGAAGAAATGATTTGATACTAAAAGGAAATATGCCTATGTATTTGAAAAGGAAGATTTTTAATAAATTTATTTTACCATTTCTTATTTGTGGATCTGAGACTTGGATACTTAATAGAAGAACAATATAGAGACTTCAGGAAACTCAAAGAAGTATGGAGAGATGAATGTTAGGAGTGACAAGAAAAAATCAAAAACACAATCTATGAATAAGAGAACAAACAGGTGTTACTGACCTCATTGAAAAAATTAAAAGACTGGAGTGGAGTTGGGCTGGATACATTGCTAGAAGAGATGATAATAGATGGACAATTGAAATCTTAAACTGGATTCCAAGAGATTGTAAAAGACCTACAAAGAGACTATGTGTGAGATGGATGGATGAAATAAGAAAGTGTGCAGGGGTGATGTGGAGAAGAGAAGCTAAAGAGCAGAAAAGATAGATTGAACTTGGAGAAACCTTCATCCTGCAGTGGAGTGATAATGGTTGATGATGATAATGATGATGATGAGTATTCTCTTTTTTTATAACAACATCATTACTAAGATTTTATGCTGTTATGAAACATTGATTTGCTTTTTACGGCCGCACACGCATTCTGAAAATCGTAAATAGATTGTATTTAAAAATATAATGTTCAGAATAGTGATGAATAATTTTATTTTATTTATTAAACTTAATTTCGAAATAATGCAATAAAATAACTAAACAATTTGGATTATTTCAACTTTAGTAAAATTTATATCATAATATTGTTATGTCAAGACAATAATAATCAACTTTGATCAAGTGAATTGATAACTTTCTTTTTTTAATGATATGCTATTAAATTTTTAATATTAAAAATTTTATAAAGCGCTTTTTAAAATATGTGATGTGATGTGAAATAGAGACACCTATCGACCATTTTGAAAATTGTTATTTAAAGTTTATCATTCCGCAGTGCATACAATATCGCTGAAATCAAACAGCAATATATATTTTGAGAATAGGACTAGCGGAACAACGTCAGATCACTTCATGCTCTTGGAATTGACATCTATGTTGCAAAATACCCCCTCCCCCTCTTCCCCCAAAATAGAATATTGACTTCAAATTTTATAGAAAAAAATAAAAGAGTACCAAATTGATTATCTTTTGCAAAAAACAATTATTTTTTGCAGAATTATGATCTTCAAAGTACAGTTCCCCTCATATATCTTTCTACTTTGCATTATGGTAGCGCTGATTGAGAAAGTGATTAAAAAACAATTGATAATTCACACATTAGTATATTATAAATATATATATAATAATTTAACAAATAAAAATTAAAATCCCATTTCTGAAACTTAACTTATATTCTCATATTAGCCGCATCTAACTATAATAAACAATCTGTATTAAAAATAGCTTGTACAGTTGCCGATTAATATGCAAATGCAGTATAAGATATTTTCTCATCGATCTAGTTTTTCCAAAAAAAAATAATAAAGACTTGATACATTTGAAAAGGTTTTCATCTATAATAATTTCATAAAGTTCTATTATAAAATGAATATTAAACATTAGTAATTTATTGCTTAATTTTAACTCCACATGCTACAAAAAATTTAAGATTGCCACACACGAAAATATATATATGATGTACTGTGCACGTCAACAAGTAATTATCTACTTACTATTAGATTATGTATAATATTTGACATATTAATATGCATTTGTTACATAAGCAATATTGTTACATAAGCAATATTTGTTATTTTGAAATACGGCTCATTTTTAAAGTTAATTATATTTTAATATCTTAGTAGATAAAAATTTTCAAATTTTATTTCACATTCATTACTGGTATCATATTATACATTTATTTGACTTCTTATAGTTTTGAAGTAGTAGATAACACATTAACCTAAAGCATTCTAACATAAACAATCTTACTATTTTAATAGTATGTCATATATATATATATAATTTGCTCTCTAATGTATGTACATTTACTAAATACTTGCATTATAACACTTATTACAATATGTATAATAATTATATATATATAATACTCTAGGATCTTTCCAACATATATAAATAATATGTGTGTATGCATGTTAATTTAATTTATGCTATGTAAAATAGTTTTTACGATCTTATAAGTTGATGGTGTATTATGTAAAAATCAACGAGTTTATTCGAAATATATATTTCTATCAATAACATTATCAGTAGTCTGTTAATTAAATAATCTTTCAATATGGTAACATTTGCATTGGTTTCTCTGGTGGTACTTTTTGTAACCAATCAAAATTTGTTTCCAAATTAAACTGATATTATATATCAGAAATCAATAAATTGATCTTGATGTATTAGAAATATAAGTATACAATCAAAATGTTGTAAAAAGGTTTATTTGAATTTAAAAAATATAATAATGAACTGGCTATGTAATAAAAACAAAGCATTTATTAGTAAACAGGTAATGCAAACATGTGATCAATTTCAGAATATCAATGAAATTCTCATTGACTATAATTTATTTTTAAAATATGAATAAATAAATGTTAATCTCTGACAAATCTACAAAATTTTCCTTAAAAAATATTAAAATTTCATTATAAGTTTTACAATATCTCAAAAGAACCTAACACAGTGTCAATTACAGAGATGGTGATCCGTATCACAAGATGTTATCATATTAGCTATAATTTTCTTTATTATTTCTATGCTAGAATTTATTAATTTATAGTTTTGAAATAAATATATATATATTGAAATTTCTTTGGAATATATTTCATTGTTATATAAATTAAGTAAATCTATAGAAAACATTTTTATTGATTTAAAAGTATGAAGTCATTAATATTTTAAAATATCAATTTGTTATTATTATGTACCTAATATACTGTTTTTATAAATAAAAATGGATTTTATTAAATGATAATTTTAAAAAATTTCAGTTGCTGAATTTAAAAATATTAACTTTAAAGAATTGATAATTATTTGTTTTAAATGAACTTTTAAATAGACTGAAGCATTTAGTGATCTATTGGAAAATTGCTAACAATGATTCATTATCAAGAAAACTATTTTCACCATGTAAACTAAGTCATTGTATGTTGAATTAAAAAAAATGAAACATTGGATTTTAAATGCACAAAATGAACTAATAAATAAATATTTTTATCCCAAGAATTTGGAAATCAATTCTCAAATGGATAATCTACTTCTTCATGTTTTCATCTATGATAAATAAAATTACATTATAATCATCAACTGCTAAAAATCATGATTTTTTTAGATCTTCATTGAAATCTCTCTTCAATATTTGAAATGAAGCACCACTATGAAAGAAGGATTTCTGTTTTAGCTTAAATTTGGATAATGTTAACATTTTCTACTGATAAACAAGTTAAATTTTCAAAACAATTGTAAATCTTTATTAACTATTCTTATATGTCTTGCATTGTTAGCCAAGATGTATCGCAGCCACCATGCAAGCAAGTAGTTGGTTGCAGACAGTTGTGGGTTCGTGTCCCGACCGATGCTATGACATATGAAAAAAAACTATTCTTATATATAATAAATTGTTTTTTCACATAAATATTATACTGATATTATTTATTTTATATTGTCAATTCTTAGATATTGGATTGATGACTACGTGTGTAATTATCAAAACTAGATACAATTAATATTTTCAAAACATTGTAAATATAATGTTCAAAAATAATACATATGTTATAAATGAAAATTTATTTTATTTTATAGACATCACATTTAAATACAGATTACAAAATATCTAATCTGTGTTCTTTAATATTTATAATTTTAAATAATGATTGTTTAAATAATATATATATATGTTAAAATGAAGATTTGCACGGGTTAAATGTATAAAATACATATTTTGTGGGTTCATCCATGTTAAAAATTTTTAATATTAATATACTGACATTTCGACTTGGTCACACAAGCCATCCACAAAGTTATAAAAAGTAGAAAGACAGTTGTAGAGGCGCTACAATCACTGATTTGAATAAAATGTTAAAATTCCACCAATAGCAAAAAATGTTAAATTTAGAAATGTTTTTTAAAAAAATCTTTCCAAATAGGAGGAAGTTTACATGTATTATCTCGCTTATTGATACAATCTGGCCTTTTAAGTATCTCAATGGCTTCTCTAATTTTGCATTGCTAGAGATTATCACATCTGGATATGATCCTGGTACTAGAAAAATCAATTTTATGACCTGAATCTATAGTATGGAGTGAGAGTGCTGATGATGATGAGTGTTGTTTAACTGCATTAGCATGCTCATCTCTCCTAACACTGATGCGATGATTACTCATACCTATGTAAAAAGCTTTACAATTTTTACATGAGATTTGATAGACACCATGAGATTCAAGTGGGATTGAATCCTTAGGCTTGGTTATTATATTGCTAATCTTTTGATGAGCACAAAATGCTGTATTTATATTATAGCATTTTAATATACGTCTGATACTGTCTGTAGTTCCTTTTACATATGGAACACAAATCCTAATAGCTGATTTATCATCTTTTTGTTTCCTATTTTTTCTATTTTGGGCTTGAAATAAGGCTTTTTTTTTTATAAATTTGTAATTATAACTATTTGCTAATAAAACACTATTAATATGATTTATTTCTTCTTTCAGATGTGTCTCATCTGAAAGGTTAATTGCTCTATTTAAAAGAGTTTTGGCTACAGAAACTATCTGAGTTGGGTGATGATGAGAATGGAAATGCAAATATCTGTCTGTGTGTGTATCCTTTCTGTAAATAGAAAAAGATAAACTATCTGGTGTTCTGGTGACTAGAACATCTAAAAAAGGGAGTTTTCCATCAGACTCTGTCTCCATTGTAAATTTAATATGAGGATGCATATTATTTAAATGTAAGAAAAAAATATCTAATTTATTTTTTCCATGTTGCCATGACAAAAGTGTCATCTATGTATCTGAGCCAAATGAGAGGTTTTAAAGATGATGATTCTAAAGCACGAGTTTCTATATATTCCATGAATAAATCAGCTATTACTCCTGAGATAGGTGAGCCCATAGGAGTACCAAAAACTTGTCTGTAATGCTGTCCATTGTATACAAAATATGTATTTAAGAGACAATGTTTAATTAAAGCAATAATATGGTCTGGTAAATTGCAACGTTGTGAGATTATATTTAAAGCTTCATCAATTGGAATGTTTGTAAACAAAGACACGACATCAAAACTGACCAGAATGTCATTAGCATTAATTTTTAAACTTTTTAAAACAGAAATAAAATGAAGAGAGTTTTTAATATATGATTTAATAGATGGGATTGTAGGTTTAATGAAATCCGATAAGTATCTGGCTAAAATATGAGTTGGAAAACCTATTGCACTTACTATTGGACGAAGAGGGGTATCTGGTTTGTGAATTTTTGGAAGTCCATAAAATTTTGGACAGACACAAGATTTTTCACGAGGGATTATTTTATTTTTTATCTCTGTTTCAATAGGTGATTTATTAATAATAGCTTTTGTTGTTTTTTCCAAATACATAGTATGATCTCTTTTTGATAGTTTATAAGTTTTATCATTAAGCAGATCTAAAATTTTATTATGGTAAATGCCACAATCCATTACGACTGTGGCATTACCTTTATCAGCTGGAAGTACAACAATTGATTTGTCCGATTTTATATTATTTAATGCTTGTCTTTCTGTCTTTGAAATATTATTTTTAGGAAGCTTAGCATTTCTTAAAATATTACAAATCTCAGCTCTAGCCAAATCAGCCGATGTAGAATCAATTTTATCGAGAGCTGATTCAACATTACAAACAATTTTCTCAAAAGGTATCCGGGAAGGTGTTAAAGCAAAATTGAAACCTTTTTCTAAAACCGAAATTTTATCTGTAGAGAGGGCTTTCCTAGATAAATTATAAACGGTTTTTTGATTTGGATACATAATGTTTGGGGATTGTGTTCTAATTAGCATTTGCAATTTTTTCTTTTGCTTTGCTGTTACAAATTCCGAATCTTTAAACGATCTAAAACTTGCAATACGATCAAAACTAGTCCACAGTAAAGGATGTATTTTATTACTAAGGAATAAACGTAAATGTAGCAATACTTTATCAATTTTGTCTAAATTTTTCCGAGTTTCTTTAATAAAAGAGTTTAAAATAATATTGCTAGTTTTCCTTAGAATTTTACTAACATTATAATTGTTCTTGTGAAAAATTAAATTAAAATTAAAAATTAATGCTAATGACATTCTGGTCAGTTTTGATGTCGTGTCTTTGTTTACAAACATTCCAATTGATGAAGCTTTAAATATAATCTCACAACGTTGCAATTTACCAGACCATATTATTGCTTTAATTAAACATTGTCTCTTAAATACATATTTTGTATACAATGGACAGCATTACAGACAAGTTTTTGGTACTCCTATGGGCTCACCTATCTCAGGAGTAATAGCTGATTTATTCATGGAATATATAGAAACTTGTGCTTTAGAATCATCATCTTTAAAACCTCTCATTTGGCTCAGATACATAGATGACACTTTTGTCATATGGCAACATGAAAAAAATAAATTAGATAATTTTTTCTTACATTTAAATAATATGCATCCTCATATTAAATTTACAATGGAGACAGAGTCTGATGGAAAACTCCCTTTTCTTGATGTTCTAGTCACCAGAACACCAAATAGTTTATCTTTTTCTATTTACAGAAAGGATACACACACAGGCAGATATTTGCATTTCCATTCTCATCATCACCCAACTCAGATAGTTTCTGTAGCCAAAACCCTTTTAAATAGAGCAATTCACCTTTCAGATGAGACACATCTGAAAGAAGAAATAAATCATATTAATAGTGTTTTATTAGCAAATAGTTATAATTACAAATTTATAAAAAAAGCCTTATTTCAAGCCCAAAATAGACAAAATAGGAAACAAAAAGATGATAAATCAGCTATTAGAATTTGTGTTCCATATGTAAAAGGAACTACAGACAGTATCGGACGTATATTAAAACACTATAATATAGATACAGCATTTTCTGCTCATCAAAAGATCAGCAATATAATAACCAAGCCTAAGGATTCAATCCCTCTTGAATCTCATGGTGTCTATCAAATTGCATGTAAAAATTGTAAAGCTTCTTACATAGGTATGAGTAATCATCGCATCAGTGTTAGGAGAGTTGAGCATGCTAATGCAGTTAAACAACACTCATCAGCAGCAGCACTCTCACTCCATACAGGTCATAAAATTGATTTTTCTAGTACCAGGATCATATCCAAATGTGATAATCTCTACCAATGCAAAATTAGAGAAGCCATTGAGATACTTAAAAGGGCAGATTGTATCAATAAGCGAGATGATACATGTAAACTTCCTCCTAATTGGAAAGATTTTTTTAAAAAACATTCCTAAATTTAACATTTTTTGCTATTGGTGGAATTTTAACATTTTATTCAAATCAGTAATTGTAGCACCTCTACAACCGTCTTTCTACCTTTTATAACTCTGTGGATGGCTTGTGTGACCAAGTCGAAATGTCAGTATATTAATATTAAAAGTTTTTAACACGGATGAACCGACAAAATATGTATTATATATATATGGGGTTTGATTGATACTGTATGTATTGGCAACTGAGATAGTGTTGATATGTTTCACTTGATATTATTAGTTAGTTCCAGTTACGAAATCCTATGGCTTTATTTTTGTAATGATTTTAGTACTTTGGTTAATGTTTGTATTTTTATAAATAATACAGCAATACTGATGAATTAATATTTAAATATTTTAAATATGAAGTTTTTAGAATAGTTATTTTTTATGACATTGCATAGAATTTTGGAGTAGGATATTAAGCTTATGTATTAAGCATTTTACTCGTTGCTTAATTTAAGAGCCCTGAATGTATGAGTTACTGTGATACTAGGTATTGAGATAAGGATAGCTTTGTTTGTTTTGTAATGTCTTGGATTGTTGATCATATGTATTTGTTTATTTTAATATATTAATTTACACATCGGTAACTATTACCATGATCATATTGTCATTTTATTTCTTTAAATAAATTATTTTGTTTAATATTAAATTGTCATGTGTCTTTTATTATTGATTATTACTTGAATTATAAAATACTGATATGCCAAAGTAATTGATATTGAAATGTAACTCACACTCAGTAAACTCATCTTTTATTTTAAGATTTATTTTTAGTTGGACTAGTTTCATTTTGCAATTCACAACTTCCTCATATATGTTTGTAATTGTGGCTTTATTAGTAAACTTAACTACTTTCTTTGAAATTTTCTTACATTTATTATCAAGATTAAATTACAAGTTGTTATTAAAAAGAAGTCTAGATTTATTATTTAGTGACACCTTCTAATAAATTTACTAATGAAACTATTTATCCATTATAGTATATATATATAATCACAATGTAATCATCGATAACTTTGGTTTGTGATAATTATTATACAATTATTGTGTAAAAATAAATATTAATGTTTAATAAACTAAGCAAAAAATCCAGAAGTTTTGCTATTGCAAACATTTTCTTACAGTAATATGTGGAGGCAAGATTAAAATACCTTGACCTTATCACCTATTCAAAATAATGACCATTTCAGATTTTTAAATGAAAAAATCAGTATTTGTTATTACATGATGCTGAACTTTTTTAAAATAAAAATATGAAAATGTCACTAACAGGTGGCTGTACCAATGTGATCTTAACCAAAAGTAAACATCCAATTTCTCTGTCCAGAAATATTCATCTTGTTTAAAGAAATGATTAATATTCCATAAAACATAGTAATGCAATATTTATACAAATAATTTCACAATATTTGATGTCAATGATTAACATGCAATTTACCACAATTAAAATTTTGGTGCTATAAATTTTTCCACATGGTAATGAGTTTTATATTACACTCAAAATATTTTAAATCAATCATTAAATAGTGCTATTTTTGGATGATATATAAAGTTTCTAGAATATAAAAACTGGTCCCAGAATGTTAATGCTCTGACAATAAAAAAAAAATTACAATTATAATATGATACATTTCATTTCTGATGATCAAAATTTTATGCACAGTGGAACTTGTTTTCAGACTTATATTATTTTGTAGTCAACACTGAGGGAATTGGAATTTGTAAATTTATATTTAAATACTGTTTCAGGTTAGATTTAAATGAACCAAATAGATAAGGACATTGTATAAATGGGATCCTTATCATTATTATCAATTTTTAGGGCAAAATTGTTTATCTTTTGGTACCAATATTTTTTTAATTTCCACATAATATTAAATGGTTATTTAATGATGTCTTGAAAGGTAATTATTTTAAAAAAATTATTCAAAGCAGCATTGAAAATTTATTAATCTCATGTTTTTGTAATTCTCCAAAATATTTATATTTGTATGTCTAGGATCATTGCTAAAAAAATGTTAAGCAAATAGAATAACTAAATACTGTACAAACTATGACCAAACAATTAGACCTTTTTGAAACAAAGTTGACTGTACTAAAAACTGTTTTCTAGGATGAGATGCAATATTTATAATAAATATTAAATTGTTATTACAAATGAGTTAAAGTCTATTAATTTTTTTATAAAATGAATATATAAATAAGCATTTATTTTATATAGCGTATGTTTACAATTGTATACATTCAAATATCAGCCTATTAAGCTAATTGTGCATATGCTTTGCAAGTGTTAATAATAAATGAATACTTTTATTCCTGCATAAATACTATATCTTGTATTTGTGAGAAAGTATTCATTTATTATTAACACTCGCAAAGTATATGCACAATTAGCTTAAAAGGCTTATATTTGAATGTATAAAATAAATATACTAAAATGATAGTCATCATAGGCAACAATTATTATTCTATGACACATTTTTAGAATTGTTTATCTAAATAAAAGTAATGTATTTGCAGAAAAATGACTGATTATATTTGGAGAAGTGTTATTTGTTATAGCATGCCAATCAGTAAGTAAATTCTATAACAAAAAGGTAAATCAAAGATATAACTATAGTAAATTATGTGTGCTGCCATCTATGTGGCATTCATTTCTTAATAATAACAATTAAATTAATGCACACATTAATTATAGAAATTAATTAGTAAATTATATAAAAAAATATTGTCTAAAAAGATTTGTTTATTAATATTTAGTAGTAAACTAATGTTCCCAATAAAAATATACATTTAAAAAAATTAGTATATTTAGTATAAATTAATTAAATATATGGTTTTAATTATAAAAATACAATTGGAAAAAAATCAAATATTTAAATTTTTATAAGTAATTGTTAAAGAACTATTCTCCATAATTCATAAAAGAGTAAATTTTATAAGTTATAAAAACTTATGCTACTATGTATTTTTATTATGTTCACATATCTTAAACTCATCACTAAAAATCTAGATAATAATAAGGATATAAAATTATTTACGACAAAATAAAATTTAAAACAAATATCAAATTCCTACCATGTAAACATTAGTGTGTTTTATTTTAATTAATATACCAACAGCAATATTACATAACATTTTCGTTTGTTTACTTACATGTTTGCAATTTCTGTTTATCTTTCTTTAGAGCCATCTATTGTAAGTTTAAGAAATTAATTGATTTTTATTAGAATTAGAATGCTGTCTTATTTGTATACATTTAAATGATTTTAATTGTTATTCTTATATTTATAGCAGTACCTGAAAATAATTTATAAAACTGAAATTAGCAAAAATATATAGTAATTAATAAGTTGTTTAATGATATTAGATGAATGTCAATTTGTAATACTGCATGTGAAGTTTTTAATGGTACCATATTAAATTTATTTTTAATAGTAGAAAAAATGTTTATGCAAAAAGAAATAGACTAGAATATGTAAAGTTGTTTTTTTTTTGTTTTGTTTTATAATGATCAATATAAGTGTATTTAATTGTTTTTTTTTTCCTAGAAGGTCAATCAGGTTTATTATTTCATGGTGTAAAAAGTCTTGAATATTTGTCATTAGATTAATTACCAATAAATTATCATGATGTAAACAAACAATATTATATAAATATTAATACAACTATGTAATAATTCAATTATATTTCAGTATATAAATGAATTATTTAATTTTTTTTACATTAAAATTATCATCAATGCAGTTTAAAAAAAGATTAGTCAGAGAATACATATTTTTCAGGACATATAGTAAATCCTCTTAATGTTATATTGTTCTCAATATATTGCAGCAAATTAATTTAAAGTTGAAAAAAAAAATAGATATTTTGTTTACACTTTTTGAATGATTACAAATTTTGCAAAACAAAGACTTTTATTTTAATTTAAATGCATTTTTTAATTTTGTTTTAATCTTAAAATGAATATATTTAAATTACCAAAGATTAAACAGAATTTCTACTGAAATTATCTTCACTTTATAATGGCCATGTCATAAAAGCTGTTTTCATATGCTATACTGATAATTTTGTTCTAGTGATGGATACCTTTTTATGGTCAACTGAACCTGTGGTCATCCACACTATAATCAAATATTCAAGTTCTTTTTTATAATAAGCAAATAATTAGATGTTAGTTAATTTTAAAATTAACATTTTTTTCATTATATATTTTTGCCAATTAAGTAATCACAAAAAATAAATTGTAAAACTAATTTATGTACATAGTGTATTCTAAACCCAATTATAACACTTTTATTTAATTTTTTTAAAATTTGTACTACATAACTTTTAGATTTTCACCAAATAATGAAAATATTTGAATTACATTTAATTGATATTTATTTAATGTGATCTTATTAAGATACAACTAATGGAATGCAGCTATGTAGTATAAAAACATTTCCTTACCCTAGATTTAGACCAATTCATATATGCATAAATGATTTAAAATAATATCTTATAAATTTAGGTGTTTTAATTTGAGGTTGCAAACTATAGTCTCCAATTTAAAATAACACATAATAGAAGAATTATATTATAGCTAACACAAGATAAAATTATTATATTAAAAAAAAAACAATTTGAAATTTTGTTTAGCAAATCTATCATACATTGAATTTCAAAGCCTATTACATTTGTTATAGTAAAAAAGTGAGAATTTATTTGCAAGTGTTATGGTTGATTAAATTAATAATATTAGTATAGTTATTAAATTGACACACATATTAATTTATTTAACACTACTTCAAAAAAAACTGTAGTAAAAAAACAAATGATAACAGAAATAAATAATAAAATTATATATTGTAAAGATAAAGTAGGTGAACAAATGACATACACAAACATGTACCAGTAAAGTTTGATTCAAATTAATATTAAATATGGTGAAAGTTTGAATGGTCAATAAAATTTGAATAAAAAATTTTCATCAGTTCAAGTATATATATATATATATATATATATATATATATTTTATTAATTATTATAATATATATATATATATATATATATATTATAATAATTAATAAAACAAGACACAAAATGGGTAACTTGCTTTTAAGCTTGTACTAAAATGTTCATTAGATGGAGCTTACCACTAACTCCTAACAAGCTTTAATTATAAATGCCGAAAGAGAAAGTGTTCAAAATCTTTATCAGAAAAACCTCATCACCAGACCAATTATTTCGAGCTTATGGATCACCTCAGTGAGGAGCTAGGATTTCAGACACTAGATCTAAAACTTTAACTCAAGCATCAGCATTTATTTAATATTTTACTATCAATTTGAAAACTTGAATTTTTTAGACACATAAATTTCTTCAAATCCAGCTTTACAAACCAGATAGCTATATGGGTATAAACTCAGTTCAGTATCACCATATATTAATAGCAAGACTGAGTTCAGATCCATATAGCTATATGGTTTGTAAGGCTGGATTTGAAGACATTTTTGTGTCAGAAAAATCCAAGTTTTCAAATTGATAGTAATGTATTAAATAAGTGCTGATGCTAGAGTTGGAGTTTTTGATGTAGTGTTTGAAATCCTAGCTTTTCACTGAGGTGATCCATAAGCTCAAAACTAATTGGTCTGGCAATAAGGTTTTTCTAATAGAGATTTTGAATTCTTTCTCTTTTGGCACTTATAATATTAAGTAATTTATATCTATGATGATCTCTCTCATAATGACTGATAAAGTTATATACATTTTACTTACAAAATGTATTTTGAGTGCTGGTTTTTACATTGCAAAAGTTTTTTTTGGTTAAGAGAAACTATCAGCTGTAAATTAAAGTAAATGCATTAAAATAAAATGGATTGATATGTGTTTGAAACTGTTAAGTAACATGTTAATGTATTAGCAACACCATCACATGATTATTTTAGTCTGTATGCTTTCCAGAATGATTTTTTTTCACATTACTTTATTATAAGTTTAATTAATAATTGATTACTAGGTATTGCATGATGATATAATACTCACATATCCAGCTTTGTACCTCACCTTGGTCTTTATCAATTAGAACATCAGATTCAAAGATGGATCCAATACACATATTCATCTAGTATCTATTTGTAATATGTTATTACTATTTTAATTAAGAGCTTATAATATATAGTTAGTACGCTAAAATAAACAAATTTATTTTGGAAGCATAATTTATAATTAAATAGGAAATGTGAAATTGTTGATATTCTTTGCTTTCATAAAAACAGGGCCTATATTTGGCATAAAATCGATGTCCTTAAATTATTTAGAAATGGATCTATTGTCTTACTTATATAACAATATATACAAATTGTTTGAGTTCAAGAGGTAGTGGTTTCTTTAATTTCAGATTATAATTATATATATATATATATATATATGTGTGTGTGTGTGTTGTGAGTGTGTGACACTCATATATATATATATATGTGTGTGTGTGTTGTGAGTGTGTGCTCTGCGCACAGATAATGAATCTATTCAATGTACGCTAATGAAATAAAGCCTTAACTATTTCAATTTTAAATAGTAAAAAGATATAGGGGTAATTAGTAGATGCATTCATATGTTAATTTCATCTTTGAATATTAAGTACTCACTGATAAAGGCATGTAGTTACATAGAATTATATCATACTTTGTTTATAAATTATTCAAGGTTTCAATATGATACATTTCAGTATGGAAAGAACTTAGCTTTAAGCTTAATGTATGTTCTGCTGTTAAATGTTTCAACATTTACTAAACAATTAGAATAGAGTTAAGAAAATATGTGTCTATATCGGATATATTAAATTTATTGGAGTTATTGTACAATCTCAACAATATTTATATTAATAATTTTAATTACAAAAAATATTATTGGGCTAAAAATCAGCAATTATTGTTTTTTTAACAGTGCTCATAATTATGGCGGTTTAAAATATTTGGTGAATCACAAATTCAAGAATTAAAGATGATTGAATTGTCAAGCGTTGGTGACCGAGTGGTTAGCATAGCTGCCTTTCAAGCAGTTGGCCTGGGTTCGCTTCCTGTCAACACATTTGACACATAAAAAAAAGATGAATGAATTGATTCTAAGCTGAATAAAATAAAATAAAAATTATGACTGTTAAGTTAAAAGTTTGGTTTTCACTGATCATTTAATTCCTTGAATGTCACGTGAATTGTTAAACAGCAAAGCCCATGATTATCACCAAAAATATGCCTTTAAATTCCTATGCAACTACCTATATCTATATAATAATATTATACTTAGCAGCAAAATATTATTTTCATTACATAATTTTAAACCAGTAGTCCACTTTCTGTTGCCAGCTGGAGCAGTTGACTGTTCACTGGCACCAGAAGAATGAGACTTATTATGCTTTCAAGTTTGAGTTTATGGGAAAAAAAGTTTGCCAAGATGTAGGTGAGTACTTGTTTTATCATTTCATCACCTTTACAAGAAATATTAAATCAGTTTTCACTCTAAATTGAAATTATCAATCGTATCGTTCTATGCAAATGGCTGCCATTAAAAAAGGCAAAATCCAGTACAAGGAAATCTTAGAATCATTTGAGCAAGAATAAAACTAAGGAAAAATATTTTAAAACGAAACCAAATAAATAAAATAAAATAAAGTTACTAGAAATCATAAGCTTAATGATAGGATTAATTGAGATATAGTTATACAGTTGGCGGGTCAAATTTTATTGTAAACGGAAAAAAAAAAGGAAAAAGCTTAATAAAGATAGTCCCAGGAATTTCACAATGGCATCAGATATAGCAAGATTCTACGGCTGCAAACAAATCAGGAAAAACAGAAAATAGACCAAGAAACAAACTAGACACAAAAGTAATCATAAACCTATGGAAATTAAAAAAAAAAGAAATCCCAGCATTAATTCGTTCATAAGAAAAAAGTTACGATATCATCGTGGCTGAATGTGGTAAAACAGTGCAGGAGGGGAAAATTATTTTAAATATGAATTCGATCTCAATTTTAGAATCAAACATTATAGATTATGTTTTAAGCCATCTCACTGCACAAGAATTATTTTTTTCTGATGATTAGATCAAAGTTACTGGGCCACTTCCAGTGCGATTGGGGCTTCACAAAAAAGAATATAAAACTTTCAAATTGACACAGAATTAGAACGAAGTGTTTCCTGAGCCATAAAATAATGATTTAAAGATAAAAACAAGTTCAAATGATGGTATAGACCCAAACAAAGATATTGAAGCTGCAATTCACTCAACTCCTTTAATCCAACAATGATTAGGAATAATCCAAAGATTACAAACTTTTACACTACACAATTGAAACCTTGATTAGTAATCAAGACCTAGATTTCAATTAAGATAAGCAGAATTCAAATAGGATCAATACAAGAGTCCCAGTTGGAATCCTATTACAATCAAGTCTACAACATGGTTACAGAAACTAGTTACTATAACAGGTTGGTTGCCATTCAGCTCTACTATACAACCAAACAATAAGCAAGAATCCTACAATGCTAATCACTGTGTTCATAATTGGAATAACCAAATGGAAATATATAAGCTAGACCATAATCCCTGGAGAACCTTGCAGTTGGATGAGTTGAACTAGTATTTAGAATATAGGACATGTATCAAGAGTTAACAACAATGAAGCAGACTTTGGAGGCTGTTTCAACTCCCTGATGGCTTGTTTATTATGGCAGTGTTGATTTGAGTTAATCATTTTTTCTTTGGTTAACTTTAAAATTAGAGAGTTTGTAAGGTGGTTGGTCTGATTTGGGCCACCTCCAAATTTTGTAACTTTGATGGAGGCTTTGCTGCAATAATTTTCCGGGCATGGGTCTGCACTTCTCTTTTCTTCCTCGGGGGTGGTGGTGGTCATTAGGAGGCTGGTTCTTTGGTGCAGGCTAATGACAATTATTGGCGCTACCTGGAAAACCTGCTGGGAGGGTACCTGGTCAAAGTCTCAGCACCATTCCTGCTCTGGTTGGCTGCTGTGCCCCCTTCATAGGTTGGTGTCAGGCAGTGCAGATCTGTGCTCGCTATGTGTTAGTTTTTCTTAGTTGGTTTTCCAATTATGGGCAGGTAGACCGAATGCGGTCCTGCACATTTGTACTGTTGATTGGGAGACAGAAGCATCTGGAATGGTCTTGACATGGCTCGGCTGCAGGTTGAGAATTTATTATTCAATGGACTTGAGCCTTGGACCTCGCTGCCTGTTGTGGTGGTTGGCGCAATGCTGGACTTGTCAACCTATTCAGCTGAAGCATTTGGGTCTTCACTTTGGGGCCCCAGGGGGGATCATTGGGTGATGGATGGCTTCTCAGTAGCTGGGCCATGTAGATCCTTGTATAGATACTCATGTTCAGATACACATTAATATCAATATTATAGAAACTCTTTAATGGACATAATTGTTATCAAGCATATTTACTTTATATAATCAATAATTGTTTTACCTTGTTTGTCACATTGAACACTTTGTAATTCTCATTGGGTAAGTATACCCAAAATTTTTGTAATCCTTTTACTAATAAAGGTTACTTTTGAAAGATAATTTTAAACCAGTAGCAAAAGGTGACAAATTATTAACATCAAATTGATTGAATATCTAACAGGATGTTGTCACATTTGCTTGTCAAAAAAAAAAAAATAGAATAAGAGGTCGGAATGCCTTGGGTAGCATAAAAAAAAAAACATGTTTTTTTTTTTTCCAAATTAATGATGAGTGAAAAAAAGGTGTTTCATTAACAATTAATGATACTGAGAGTTAAAAATAATCATCTGTTTTCTTATTTTAAATCATTTTTATATTACCGTTTAGTAGATTATCAGCAGGATAAACAACGAATATGTTACAGTTGAAAAGTGAAATACTTTTTTTACATTTTTAACGTAATGATTATATTATCATTACTTTGGGAAACTTTCTATTGTTTTTTCATAATTACTTTTGAATTTACATATTTTTTACTGATTTACTTAGATTATTCTTATTATAAATTTAACTTTCAAATTTCTGTAAATAAGTGTATATATATTATGTTTAAAAAAAACAGTAAAAATTTGTGAGATATCTGAATATTTAAATTAATAAATTTTACTGCATTCAGTTTTAAAAATAATACTATTTTTTAAAGGTCGATATTTCAGATCTTTTTTAAACTATTCTTTTAATATATAACTGTATGTTATTTAGAAGCAAAATGCTTCAAGTTTACAACAAATTAGCTATTTCTCAAACACTAGCGTCTCAATTAATTTCAATTTCAACTTTCTAAATTGGCACAAAGATGACAATCAGCAAATGAAAGACCTTAGTGGCATCTAGTTTTAATGCAAGGATTTGATTTAAGTGATTGGCGCTCAGACTTCTAACATCAAACATTCATTACAAAAAATTATCCAGAATTGAAACTGATTAAATTCTGGGAAGAATAATAAAAAAAATCTGCAATTACTACTATATTCAGTTTGAACAGAGATTTCAAATTAAAATTACAATAAAAAAGTTAAGTGAAAAAATGAAGTAACAAATAATTGAAAAAATACAAAACTTCACATTAATCATAAATGACAAATTGTTATTTGACAGGAATAAATAGCAGAAAATAAAATAAATAACAAGATCTAAAATAGTGAAATAAATAACAATACACAAATAGATTTGATAAACATTGCCAAACAACTTCTTATTTAAAGTACAGCTTAAAAATAAAGTTCATCTACTAAGGACTTATTTAATATTAAAAATTAAAAAATTTTAATAGAATATTATGAAATTATATTTTATGTCTACATTTTTAATTACTGACAGTAAGTTGTAAACAATTTAAAAATATATATTAATAAAGTCATGATGTAAAAAAATGTAATTAAGATTTGTTTTTAATTGTAATATGCAAATTAAGAAAAAAGATTTATTATCAAAGAGAAGAATAAATATTGTCTTATTTTGCAATTTAGTGAATAAAATAATGCAGAAGTAAACCTCCAGGGGGCTATATGTAAACTAACTGTCAGTAAACATCAAATGTAGAATGAGCCCACCTGTACTTTAGCATTGATTGTATATAGTCATACCATTCACTGACATACTCGCATATATTATTTCATATAATTTGGCTATTAAAAAGTTATATTTGCACTTATTAACTGAAGATTAATTTAATATAAAGAGGTGGTTAAATATGAGGTTAATCTTTACCTGTAATTAGTTATAGGATTTTAACATACTTATAATTGTCTTGATATTACATTAGTATATATAAATCATGCTTTGAGTGTAAGTAGGTCAGTAAATGATATACTCATACATGATCAAAAAAGTATAGATAAGATCATTCTATACTCTATTTTTACTGATAGTTCTGCATATAAAACATTCGGTTTTTCAGTACTTCCATATTATTTCATCTAATATGGGCTATTAAAAAGTTATATTTGCATCTGTTAGTTAAAAGTAATTTAATATTATGAGGTAATTAAATATGAGGCTAAGCCTTGCCCTTTAATTAGTTATAGGGATATCAAAATAGCTTAGATTTGTCTTGAAATTAAATAAGCCAGTAAATGGTATGTTTATATATGATAAAAGGTAAAGAATAAGTTAAGTCATTCTATATTTTACATTTACTGCCAGTTAGTTTACATATAACTTGCTGACAGTTTTCAATACTTTTACATTGTATATTTGGCCTACTAAAAGTTATATTTAAATATAGTGAATAATAAGAGTGAAATAATAAAAAAAATGAGTGGGTATGAAAAATATTATAATTAGATGTTAAAAGTTTTTACCTCTTTTCTGGGACTGATATATCTATTGGTTGATCTGCTAGATTAGGAGGAGATTCCAAAAACAAAATTTAATCAAAATTAATAAAATCTCCACTAGATTAAAATTTGCAGTTTTGATATGAAAAATGAAAACCAATCACAGGGAGATGGTTATAATTTTATTGTTATTATTGGTTTTGTATAAAATATTCTAAAGAAATAAAAATAAAATAGTTAATGTAAAATGATATTATTGTTTTACATAAAAAGATATAATAAAAAATAGTAGTTATATTACTCCATTAGGTTTAGAGAACATATATTTTATGCACAGGATAACATTCATAAATGCAATACATTATAGGAGAGTATATTTGTATTTATTTTAAATATTAAATGAAAAGTAAATGCAAATAAATATTCCATGTTAAGATAAATGTTTTAAGGGATATTTGGGAGATAGTTAATTTAGAAATATTTATTCAATATTTATGCACAAACTAAAAATATAACTTTCCAAACAGCAATATGTTATAGATAACAAAAACATATAAAATTGATTAATAAGTGCAACTGATGTATTATTGCTCCCTGCTTTATAATTGGTGTCTGTTATCCAATGAATGACATTGCAGTTGAGATATAAATTTTATATTCAATTAATCTAAAACAATTTTAATATGTTTATTTATTTTCTTTTCAAGACATAATAGAAAAAAATGTCTAAGATAAAAAAAAGTTTAATAAAATTTTGAAAATATTTTTCACATTAGATATTTATATTTCATTTTAGTTCGCTGTGTTTTATAATTAATCTTTACAATTTTATTTTAATGTACTTATGTCTTTTCTGTAATAAATTTATATTGTTATTATTTACCTCCATGGTTCTAATTTATATTCATCCTTATATTAATTTATGTTGATTTTGATCAATATTTGTAAATACTAGATATTATAATGATGATGGTTAGCAATAATTTCTTTCTTTTTCCATGAACTTTTGTCTCATGATTTATATTTTTGGTTTGTTTTTACCAAGTATTAATTTAATAGAGTAAAGAAACTTACCATAGATATAGATTTGAGTATATGTTCTAAATTTTCATGATAAATGTTGTGAATTGGAAAAGATAAATCAGTTTTTATTTACAGATTAAATATTTTATCATTCATGCTCTCTATTTTATACAATGACAATATCAGAATAAATGTTATCATATTTTTATATAAATATGCCCAATTATCATACTTAAGGTTTTAGGACAATCCATTACATAAAACTAAATATTTATAGTTGGATTTTGATAAATGTTTATATATCTATTGTTACATAAAATGTTTCTTTAACATGGATTCCTCTACATAAAAAGGATACCTCCATCCTCTTCAATTTATATAATGATTTCCTAAGCATACATAGAATAGGAAATAAATTATATAACCTTCAGATTGTAAATTAAAGATTTGTCAGTATATGAGTTAGAGCCAGGAGTAAAATAAACAGACATGTGAACAAATGTAATGACCAATGAAAAATAAATATTTTAAATCCATTTTTTATTGTTGTTGATGATTTTAGATTTTTTGTTGTAATATGAAATAAATTGTATATTTATATATTTTGAGAGTGTTAGTCAGATAAGTTATTGAATTAAGAATGTATGAATTAATAATAGAGATAAATATTCCTTTATGTTTGCATGTGATGACATGTATTTTGGCCTGTTAATGAAACATGTATAAAAGAGACATAATCCCTGCTTTATATCTAGAGATAAATGGCCTTATTTTATTTGTTTATGACTAATATTTGATGAGTTATAAGTTAAAGATAATGCACTAGCTGTCACAATATTTTGAGAGACTTTTGTCAAAAAACATCATCATCTTCATTAATCATTTTATATATAATAAATTTGATATTGGATATGGACTAAGAAACAACATCTTAAAGGAGAAATAGTGATAAATAATAAACATAAAAATAGAATATGATAATATAATCTCATACTTTTGAGGTCAAATGAAATGAAAGTCCTTGTCATGAAGTAAATATATGTTTTGGCAATCTAATAAAGTATAAAAAAATAAATTAAATTATAAATAATACATTATACTTTTAAAAGAAAATAAACAAGATAACACGGATATTTACTATTTAAAAACATTCTGTTCTTAGAAAAGTAATGGTTGGTTAGAGGAAATAAATTTGACCTATTTTATGCAAAAAAAAAAAAAGGGGGGGGGGAATTTTAAAATATAGAAAAAATAAAACTATACTTAAAGGTAATTGCTCAGAAACAAGACACAATAATAAAAACAGAAATCCAGTTTCAAAATTAGAAAGCATGATAGAGAAAAAGATCCATAAGAATGCAGAATAACATTAGAACAAATCAACAAGATTTAAAAACAAACCAGAGAAATATCAGCAAGATTTAGAAAGTAGAATAGAGAAATATCAACAAAAAGTAGATCAATTAAAATAGAAACTTAAATTACTACATCAAGATTTTAAATAGGAAATAAAAAAGAGCAAAATATCAAAAATTAATGAAATAATCTGGAGGAAATTCATATTGAATAAATAACCTTATAGAAAAAGATAGATAAACCAAAAGTAAATATAATAATTGAAAGAACTTCAAAAGATATTGATAAAACTCATTATAGAGTTGAAATAAAGGTTGTTGAATTTGAGCTTAAGGGGATAATAATGGAAAATATCGGTGAGGAACTAAAACAAAATAAAATATTATAGAGGTAAAAGTAGAAGATAGATTAGTAAATCATCATGAAATAATAGAGGTAAAAGAGGCTGAGACTTACTTTAAAAACATAAAGATGTTTCCTGTAGAGGGCAGTGAAGTAATAATAGATAGTCAATAAGATGTAATGAAAAAACTAAGAAGTAATATACAAATGGAGTGAAAGGAGTAAAACATGGGAGAAAGCAGATGTGTGCAATTGATGATGATCAAATGGAAAGTAATATTTTAAATATATGAAGAGATTAGTATAATTATACAAATGGTTGAGAGTCAAAATATAAGTCAAATAATCTTCCATTTTATGACAGAAATAAAACAATATTGTGATATCACAGTCTTAATGGCTGGAAAAGGAAACTGAATGTAGAAATGGCAAGATAAAAAGGAAAGTATTTGTAACTTTAGAAATTTAAGATACCCTTGATAAATTATCAAATATCAAGTAAAATATTCACTGACTGATGTTCTGAGCCTTAGCACATAAAATATTTATTTAACCATTGTACACATAAAAGAATAAATTATATTATTAAAAAAACAAAATCTTAACTTTAAAATAAAAAAAAATAACATTGGCATGTAAGCTGAGCATTTATTATTATCATCACAAAAATTATTTAGTGTACTGAGTTAATATTGTGAAATGAATATTTCAGGGTATGGTAGAATAATTGGAATAAGACTTTTTTTGTATAGAGTTATGAATTAATAGATATAACTGCTCATTTTATGAAAATATTTTTTTTTGAATAATACATTATGTTGACAGTAATATTTGCTTAAAACTGTAAATTAGTTTTCATTATAAGAAGACTTGTAGACTGAAGTCAAAATAAGATTTTAGAGTAAAAGTAGTGCAATACGATATAGTAACGCTTTAATGTTAAAAAGATCATTTGAATTGAAACAGTTAGCTTCATGGTAACACTTTGAACGACAGAAAAAATAATAATATATAAAATAGAAAATAAATGAATTATCAAAGCTGTATCCTTTAGATAATTAACTGTTAAATTTATTTTCAATATAGTTAAATAGTGTTTCCTATTAGGTGTCCAAATTTTTGAATTATCTATGATTGATAAAACTATTTATAAAAGAAGTGAAAACACTTACGTCGATGTCAAATGGAATGTAATCATGTATATACTCATGTCTGAACATTTATTTATTTTATTAAAATATTAATAATAAAGAAGAAGAATAAATTATTTAGACTAATTGTTTAAAAAAACAAAATACATTTTCATATAAAATTTTAACTTATAAAATGTATGCCAATTTATTTATGATAATTAATTTTATCAAAAAAGAAAGTCTATGATTTATCTGAATACAAAACGTAAAATAGTTATTATAAAAATGAACAGAATAAGGCATAGAAATATTAGAACAACAAATGTTTGTTTTTAAAATTTTAGTGAAGTAAATAATTATTTTAATATTTCTGAATAGAAAACAGGAAGGGTAAAGCATGTCTTTTTATCAGCTGAACTTTTAATAAACTGGAAATATTTATATTATTTATTGATTCAGCTACTAAAATAATAAAACAAACGATAAAGTTTTAATTATTGCAGTATTCATTA
The DNA here is from genome assembly GCA_028023455.1 of Epiperipatus broadwayi. NCBI lineage: Eukaryota > Metazoa > Onychophora > Udeonychophora > Euonychophora > Peripatidae > Epiperipatus > Epiperipatus broadwayi. The sequence goes on along the minus strand of JAQFVV010007385.1, from coordinate 12,312 downwards.
TTTTAAAAGTAAAATTATTTGAACGGTTGGTCTTGTATTAAAATGACCAAAGGAAAAAAAATCAGATCAACAAAAAGTGAATAAAAAGGGGTACAAGCAATAAATGATAAATTAAAATAGTACTGAAACAGTAAGGTCTGCCTTGCAGATCTTCGTTTCACTTTTTCTCACCTATTTCCTACCCTCATACCTTAATTTGAACCCCAATCTATCGTAGTGTGTCTGCAATGCGCTTATATACCGAAAATCCCACCCAATTTTAAACCATGAGTACAACGATCGTGTTATATATAACTCATTCCTAAATCAATAAAATGTTATGGATTATGTGTATGTTCGCATAATTTAGATTTATTTAAAAGTAGGATATATAGATTGTAATTGCGCACACACTATGATATGCATTTTAAAATTTATGTCAAAATTATAAATTGTTAGTTAAAATTATTTTATTTGAATCTATTTACAAAAATATATTACAGTCGTAATATATTTTTGATTTAAAATAAAATTCATCATTCGTTTAGTAAATAAATTCAAATATTGAAATTTAAAAAGTAAAATAATTTTCTTTTGAATTTAGAATCACACCATAAAATTTCTGTTAGAATAAATGAGGCCTGGTAGGAACAATAGTTTAATTATTTTATGTTATAAAAGCTTATCTAAAATATACAACAAATTTCCACTTAGGGTTTTCTTTTAATTAGTAAAAGTAATTTTAATTAAATCAAGTTTGTAATTCGAATGTCGACAAGGAAATTAACAGTAGAAATTAATTAAAATTATGTTGAATTCCTTTAGACATTCGGATAGGATTGATTACAACTGATAAGTAAGCAAAGTCCAAAATATTTTTGTAATGCTCCAGGGCAGTTGTATTGTTCAATTCCACTATAAAAAGGAGGGTTTTCTTTTGTTCTCCATCCTAGTGATTTGCTAAGGAAATGTGTCTAGTGAAAATATTCTAGTAAAATATTCTTCAAAATATATTTTCCTGAGATTTTTAGCTACCTGCCTGCAAACTTAAATTTGAAGCTGAGTTTTCATCTCCAAATTAATTGACCATGTTTACCACACCTATTGCTAACCATGACATGACTGAGTAGAGCCGGCAAGAAGGCTATTCTCCTCTCAGAAATGGCCGGCTGCTGCTCTAGACCATCGGAAGCTATCACATAAGGAACCCCGGAACTGCTGCTGCTGCCAAAAATATGAACAATTCCAGATTTCACTGCTGAATTGTATAAAACATGCCGACCATCAATCTACCTGCAAATGCTTCTCCAGAGGTAACCCCAAATTAACCCAAGAGCTCTTGTGATTCCTAACTAACATGCTATATCTATTTTAAATTGCTTTTCTTTTATTTCACATAACTTCATTATATATTCTTTTAACATGTTCTAATATAATCAACAGTTTTGCTCTCTATCCTTGTGTTAATATTTTCTATTTATTAATCTTTCTTTTATTTTATTATGATAATGTGTCAGAACAGTTTTTGACCGAGTGAATTATTCCCTTTTGTTGAAAGTAAGATGCCGACATTAAGGCATCTTTTAAATTTATAAACAATTCCCAATTTTATTATCTCGCAAATCTCTCGCTCGAGGGCTATTCTAATCTTTTTTAATATATATATAATCAAATAGATTTATAAATATATATTTTATATATATATATATATATATATATATATATAATCAAATAGTTTAAAATCTACATTTTATTGATTTTAACCTACTATGAAAGTATGTGCGAGGTCAATGATTAAAATGTGCCACAAATGCATGATTGTGTAAATAAATCTATACTTTCCAAACCCACAAGCATAAATTTTCCTATTTTTAAATACTGTATTCTACTTTGATTACAAAGTTCGTAATTGATGTCGAGAATGTGTGGACCCTTTTAAATGAATTTCTGGGAATTTGATTGGGCATTTCTCTCAATCCAAGTAAATCCATTTTGTATGTTTTATATACATTAGTCTAGTATTGCTGGTAAATGAATTGGTTGTTGAGACCATTTTGTTTCGCTTTCCAAGGATTTTAAACAGCCAAGTCCATTCCCTTTTCACTTCCTGCAGTTCCCAGGCAGAGTGTGTACCCAAATGTCACACCTGGGAATTAGACGCAGTCGTCACCCAGTCGCTAAGTTTTGGCAGTTCATGACAACACTTTCCTATGGGTCAGCAGTGAGATGCCCTCCGTAGTCATTTCTAATATTCACTATTGTTTTATTTATATATTTATTTTTACAAAGCATACGTGATTTAAATGTATCTCAACCTCCATCCTTTAATAAATTCATTATTAGCAATACCGACCTCCCATCTGCTTTAATTATTACTATAAAATAAATGTCTTGATCACATCCCCATTTTATTGTATAGTAAGCTTTTGTCTGTGCTATTCTCAAAATCAATAAATATTATATAACCCATAATATCAAATACTTTATTAAACTTTTATAATTACTCAAAGCACATCGCACATGTTCCCATCTCTTTAAGCACATTATCATAATACTATTAGCCTGAGGAATATAATAAATAATTTTGCTTTAAAACCTTTTTGTAATGTAATGGAATGTAATGCCAACAATTATTTAATAAGCGTCCCTGTCTCATATAAGCAGACAGTGGCATAATATATATATATATTTTTCTATATAAATAAATCTTTGAAATCATTTAAAACTAATTTTGATCTTTTATTTTATTGATTCCTATCACTGTCTTGGTCTATATATCTATTTTCTACATTTCTTTTGTACATCCATAGATGTAAATTAGCAACCCAAATTTATCTTAGTATAGAGTCTTTTGTTTCTCCCTGACCACCAGGCACCGGTAAAAGGTTATACTAGTAGTAGCATCAGATGCATTATCATGTAGGTGGCGCTGTGAAATTTAGACTTTAGATTCGAACTTAGTATATCTAGAAGGCAACCCTTCTAGAGTGTTCAGTTTCATGTGTGGGGTTTGAATTCTGCAGTGTGTTAGCGAGATGGACGATTCTGACTGTTACAGTACAATGCTAAGAGTACCAATATTTTGTTAGGAGATATATTTTCTTCATTACAAAATATAATTATATATTTAAAAATTTAGTTGCATTTACTCATGATTTCATAATTAAAAAATAAACTAATCTTAAAAAGAATATTTAAATGTTGTAAATTAAAATCTCTATATATGTTGATACATAGATGCTAGACAAAAATAATTTAGCAAAATATTTATTTACTTAAATTAATGAAAACAAACTTAAATAAATTTAAGGCAAATAATGTTTATATATATATATATATATATATATATATATAGCTACAAGAAAACTTATAATTATATCATGGCCCAACCAATCTCTGGACAATCTCACATGATAATTAAATTGATATCAAAAATAAATGTATGATGAATAAATGTCAGTTTGAATATTTAAGAGTTTATGTGCATCTAAAGATAAAAATGAATTGGACTATAAATTTATGAATTTGTAAGTATTGAAAAATGAAGAAATATTTTTCATACAATATATTTATATACAATGTTAGCTGCAATGTAATCAGGCAATTACATATTAAAACTGACAGTGTAAGTTAAAACAATGACATCTAGTTTAGTAAATGTTTATGTCTGATCAATCCAAATATTAATTTATATACCATGTCTGCATTTGTGTATTTGTAAAATAAGTGTTGACTATAAAATGAATTTGCTATCAACTGCAAAAAACAAATTTTGATTTATTTTTGATGTCTTTTTGGTTCTAAGCATAATTTTTGTTTTAAAGTTGCCTCAACATATATTTGTTGTTATACATATTATGACAATCCCATGTTTCATATTGTACATGTGTATTAGGATTCAGCATCCCATCACACATAGCTCAGCAATATAAGTAAATTTACTGATTGGACTAACAATAAGTTTAAAAATATCTTGAAGTTTTTTTTTGTGTTATCTGATAATTCATAATCCAATATCAGTCTAGATTTTTTTGTGTGTGCAATAAATATCATAACACACAAATCTATAAATTATTATTCATATATTTTTATAAGAATATAAAACTATCATCCAATACAGTTGCTAATAACTAAAGGCAGGGGCTGGTAAAAATCTTTCAATATCCAACTTTGGCTGCCATCTGATAGTATTTTATTTAACCACATATCACTGTGATTCCAAATGAATCAAAATGGTATAGCATCAATTAAAAATTTTTTATCTCTAATATTTAAGTGTATCAAATTTTGTAAATTAAACCAAAATACAGAGACAGTTTAAAAGTAAACATGTAATTAATTAAAAAAATATATAAATAATTGAAACACAAATAGACTCAAATCCATTACATATATAATGGGACATCAACATTATGGATATTGATAGTATATAAGTTAGAGTACAAAATAGCTACACATTAGAATATAAGGTGCCAAATGTACAGAATTTAGGCTTATAATTAAAAATAATCTCATTCTGATGAAGAAATGAAGGATTTTCATTTGGATGTGCAAAATGCTAAGGTATAGCAAGAAAAAAAGTGTTAAGAAAGAAATATTAAAACTTCATGTTTCTAATCTTCAGAAATATTCTAATAAATATAAACTATGTATAACAAATTGCTTTAAACTATTAACAGAAGTCAGTGATGACTGAAACTTCAATCAAATCAATAAGAATATAAGTAATACCTATTGAAAACTTTATATTTGTAGCTGACACACACACACACACACAAAAAAAAAAAAACGTTTCATTAGTTTTTCAACATTTTATGAAAAAAAAAAGATGGACATACTTATGTACTAAATTCTGCTAAACTGGTAATGACAATATATATATATATATATATATATATATATATATATATATATCGTGTATTTATGGTTTTGACTTCAATTTTAACAGTGTAAAAATATTGCAAATTAAAAAAAATAACAATAAAAGAAAAATAAAAAAAGCTATGCTAATATATAAATATAAACATGACTTAATTAATAGGCAAGCAGCAAACATTAAGATTACAGAATTGTGGAAAAGTTAGCATTTCAAAGCTTTAGTTGACACAGATTACTGAGATAATCGAAAGCGCTCCTAAATGGATAAAAATTTTAATTATATATATATGGTAATGATTATTTACTAATAAATATAATTTATTTTAATAAACTTGAAACTGCATCTTGATGCAAGCAGAAGGGCAAATATAATCAATGTTTTACATATTTACTATACTAATGATTAGACTTACATTGTCTATAAATGCACACTCTGTGGCCATATTTGAAGACAGCTACACCTGCTCTATAACTGCTAGAAGCAAAATATCTCACCCATAAATACTTTTTATTTATGCTGAGGATAAAACCCTTGGGCACCATCCACAATTAAAGGGCATATTCCAAAAGATTTTAAATACTTCCAGTGCTTTATTCCATAGCTAGCTTAAGAAAAAAAAAAACCCTAACAGAAGTTATCTGATATGCATATTTAAGCACAAAACAATATAACTGATCAATTTGTTTTTAAAAATGTTATATGATGAGACATGCACAGAGAGACTTTAATAACAATATATTTATTTACATATAACATTATAACAATAACAAGAATAACAAATTAAATTTAATTAATTACAAAGTGATTCAATATAATTAAGTCCAATTTAAAATACGTAGTAAGAGTTCAATCGTTTTTAATTTTAAGAAAGTATATAAAGAAAGTGAATCTTTATTTCATTTGAATGTAAACTTTGAATTATGTTTTTACATTAACCTAAATTTTGCTATAGCTTTTCTGGAGTAATTACCCTTGTCTTTTTGACAGTTTCTAAAATCTGTGAATGGTATTCTTGAATATGTTTTCTTGGTTTCTTTAGCAGCTTGTAACTTCTTTTTTCTGGGGCAACATATATATTCATGGCCTTGATCAGCAGTATTCCTTGATAATGACAGTAAGATGTTTCAGCAATGATAGCACAAGAATTTTTTCCCCACATTTTAGGCTATTGAATATATATGAACATAGTAATGAAAACTGAATAAACATTTCTTTTGCACATCAAACATGGCATGGTAATATTAGGATATCTGCATAAATAGTTATACATCTCTAGAAAACAAAATTTGATGTTTTCAATGAATGAGACCAAATAGCAAAGTTTAACAGCAGCAGGATAACTCAGTTGAATAATCTTCTTAAACTATAGTAATAATAATGATGATGATCTAATAAGACTTTATTAGCTTATACACCTTGACAATCCATTGTCTGATATCATTTATGTCATCATATCTTTATTCCATTTAAATACTCTTTTCTAATCAATTAATCTTTATTTTAATTTTAACATTAATTCTAGCTTTAAGTCTTTAATCAATTGCCAGGCTTACTGATTGCAGTAAAAAATAACATATCTTCTAGACTAGATCAAAATTATTTTATTCTTTGATTAGATCAGAATTTTATAAAATTAATTCATTTTATACAATAATTCTTAAGTATTATTCACATTTCAATTTTCTAGTTCATTTTTTCTCTCTTTAAAATTAATATTCCAGTTCTGATTATTTTACAAAGTAAATTGTATAATTTTTAAGTTGCCTTTACACAATTTGTAAATTTATTTACAGAAAAAAAAACCAATTGTTTTAAATAGTAAATCTAATTAAAATTCTTAAAATATATTATACTTTAATTATATTTTTCACTCTTCTATTTTTTCATATTTTAAATTGAGATTAGGATAAATTGAATGGAGTTTTATTTTTGATTTTGTTTACTTCCACCTGGCATTTGGTTCTATTCTAAAATCTCTTTATTCTATTTATTAAATTGGTAACACTTTCATTAAAAAATATATATTATCATTTTTTTCTGAATATTCTTAACATACTTTTTAAATATTTCATGTAATGTGTATATTTGTGTATCTCTTATATTGTGTCTTTCCCAATTTAGAAATAAAAAAACATGGATTCTTTCACTAGACATTGAATGGTTATAATTCCAAATGCTTAATTTTTTAAAACAAAATTATAATTACCTAATAAATAAGTTTCAGGATGAGCAAAGTTTAAAATGAATAAGTGATTTAAAAGAGACATCTAACTAAATCACATTGCATATCACACTCAAATTAATTCTGTATTCATAAAACAACATTCAATTTCTTGCTGAGATTGGTACTAACAACATGAGTCCAATTTTTGTGTATTACATGTACAAAACATGGACTTTGAAACATTTATCTGTGAATGTCCATACTATTTTTACTGCACAATCAGCTTATGATATTTGTTTATTAAGGGGCTGGGAATTTTTCTTCCAGTTTTACTGAGACAGAACCTTCCTCTTTTGGCACATCATCATTATCTTAATGGGAGGTTTTACACACAGATCAATTATCAGATCAATGTCTCTGCATAAAATGCCAATTCAAACATAAAATAAGTATAAAATCCCTATACTGACTTATATATATATACTTACACATACCTCAATCATTTATTTGCTTATTCATCATTGCTCGATAGGAATCATATTATTATTATTATTATTATTATTATTATTATTATTTATTCATCCCTAATAATCTATGGTCATATCATCATCATCATCATCATTATCTTTCTAAGTTTTCATTTTTATTCTTTATTGATATTTATTTTTTATAGGATTTTTGTCAAATTATAAGACTTCTATTATTTTTTATTTTGTAATTCTGGTGCAAAGATGTCTTTTATTAACACTTATAAAAACCTTCAAACTTTAATCACATTTTCTTTAATGTGATCTAGGGTCATTATCTATAAAGCCAAACCTGTCTATTCATTCGATTATTGGATTTTCTTATCTGATTGTTCTTTATTTTGATAATATTTAGAGTAAACACTCATTCCAGAGAATGAATCACCCCTTGGTCTTACATATTGTATTGCACAAGTGAGATCTGAATTGTACCAGTTGAAATTGTATGTTAACTCAACACGATTCATAGCCTAGGTAAAAGTACCTCAAATCCAACCATAAAAGATAAAGAATATTTATGGATTGCCCTATTCAGCCACTCTAAATCTCCAACTAATTAACAACATTTTTGAGGTAAGCAATAAATATTTTCCCCACTCCAGCCACTAGCATTAACAGTGGAGCAGGAACCAGAACTAATTCTAACATCTAACTTTATTCTAATTCGATGTATTCATTAACCTTAATATAAGCATGGTATGTATGTGACCTTGAGTCATCAGATAGCAGCATCACAATTAGTTTAAATAAATCTGATAAGGCATAATGCATTAAAGCCTTGGGTATGACAACATATTTTATTTCTTTTAATATAAACTTTGGGCCAATTAATGGTAAATTGTGGAAAGTAAACATTTTGTTAACCGAGTGTTCTGAATATTCAACTACTTCAGTGCCAATCTCATTCTTTAACTCACACTCAATCTCATTACTACTTGAGATCAAATGGTTATTTCTCTAAAGACTTGACCTTCAAAATGATGGATGACATTTCATCTAAATGTTTCGAAGCAATACAAAATAATATATGGTTTAAGCCTAAAAATATTTTGTTTTTATATATTGCAGACAGTAACCAACTTTAACCATGTCAGATATTACAAGACTTTTAAATTAAACTAAAATTTGAATGGGGAGATATTTAATTTTTCATTTTTTTTTTGTTTAATATCAATGGGAATTTGATTATTTAAATATTTTACTTTATTTAAAGCTAATCTGAAATAATTATGTTAATATCATTATAATGGACTATAAATACTTGTAAAAAAAAAAAAAGCTTTAATTTTTTAAAAAAGTACTAGGATAAATATTTTTTCTCTTCAGTACGTTACTGATAAATTTTAATTTTGACTTTTAAAACAAAATAAGAGAGATAACTGTGTAATGTTTTTAAAACAAAGGGAGAAGAAATAAGGTTTTAATATTTTGTTAAGAAGTTATGTTTTAATTATTTAAAGTGTTTTTATTATTTATTTTTTTTTCTCTTTATTTCTCTCCAAAACAAAAGGCGTTTTTTTTTTTTGTTTTTTTTTTTAAATCAAAATAATTAAACGATTGTATTGTTTTAAGGCAAGAAAAAAATAACTGCAGGGGATTTTTTTTTATGATTGGAAGATTTTTAAATGCAAAACATGAGAAAATAACTAAACAATCTTTTTGAAAAAATAGACTCAATTTGTGAGTGTTTAATGTGGTCAGGTTGGGGATGCAATGTGATTGAATGGATACACGATTATTTTAAAAAAAATATGATAGCGGGCAGGGTAAATCAGTAGACTTCCATTCTCTGGGAAACAGGGATTCTTACCTAAACTATTGAAGGAGAGATTAGCAGTCTTTGTTCATTAAAGAAATCAGTAGCAACTGTCCATCTTGTCTCAACTGTTGAAGAAAAAAAAAACAGCAGAAGTTCAGCTGTGAAATAAACAGTCAGAAATAGTTTTAATAGGCTGAAGTAAAACTCATCTCACTACTAGTTTAATATGATTTTTAAAAACGGATTTGATAAAAACCACGTACTAATTTTTATCTGGAGGCTGAGCATCATTAAAACTTACTATGTAACTTTTTCAATAAAGAAAATGTAGAACAAAATTGCAGAAATCCTTGTCTCCATCTAAGATCTAGACTGTCTCTTTCTGGGTATTTAATCGGACCTACAAAATTATTAGATTAAAAATATAATAGATGCATTATGTATAACAAGCCATATGCAAGTTACTACATTGGAAAGATATAGGAATTCAACATGTGTTCAACCTGGAAATATAGATAATGTAATAGTGCACATTACCCTGGAAATATGCTTTAATGCAGAAGCTTAGAAAAAAAAGCCCACATAAACGAACTTAAAAATTACAACTACCAAAAAGGGATTTCAAAGAAAAACAAAATCATGACAATCGAAAGTAATGTAAAGTGCACATTAATAATTAATGCTAAAGAATTTTATTGATATTATTTTAATTGAAACATTAATTGTACAGACCTTTTTATTTTCATAAGAAAAGGAAATATTATTTTGTTTATGTTTGATATTTTGTTTTGAAATTTTAATCACTGAAGAAATAAATAGTTCTCTTTAAAGTTAATTTTGGTTAACTGAATCATTAACAGCCAAGAACAATTTAATATTTCTATATGAAATTACATTTGTTGATAAAAATATATATATAATTTATTAGATAATTGTTAAGAGATGATATTTCTAATATCTTTATTACATCAGTTATCTATTCCATGAATTAGTAATTTCATAAGAGCATAGTGTTTTAGAAATTTATAAATTATCTTCATCAGAATAATTCAATTATAGTATATTAAACAGTAATATTTCTCTGGTCCTTGATTAGTAAGATAATCATGAGCAATAATGATTTTTTATATGGATGTAAGGGTTCATGTTTGTGAAAATCTATTCACAATATTTTTTATTAGTGAAAATTTAGTTTATAGTTGGTCTGTAACTAGTAACATTATATGGCCAGAGGACTGATGATGATCAGGATGTATTAGGATTTCAACATTATTTTTGATAGATTTTTTTTAACACTTAAGTCTGTGCATCTATAATTATTGTGTATATCATACTTAAGTTGATATTGTACCGGTATAAATCCACCACGCTTACTCATACACAGTACCCGAGTTCAAACCCAGTCCACGTTTAAGAATAAATTCCAAAACGCCAACTAAATTCAAACCCAAACCCCGGTATGACCAACCGATGATGACTTTATAACAGCACGGGGTTATCCCTTTACTAGCTCGACTCAGAACACAGACTAAATTACTTACAGTTAATTATATATAGATCTATTATACTCTGGATATTGGTACAGTCATTAATGTAACATATATATTTAAGTTGCCAATACAGACAGTAGGTGACTAAATAGACTTCGAGAGTAATGAGGTGGGAGACACAAAATTAGATTAAATAAATTGTTTAATAATAAATAGAAAGCATTAACAAATATTATTCAAAAGTACGGTAAGACTTCCATAAATATTCTATTATGATTGGCTACTAGTCTTTAGTAATCATTTTACCTGGTAAACAAACTCATGCCAATATCGGTGTAGTTAAATGATTGACAGGTGGCTAAGGGAATCAGAGTATTTGGGGCATTGAAAATATTTATCTACTATTTTTATTAAGTTATTTTATTCGAATAGATTCGAACCGTTGCGTATACGAATAGTTGGAGGTGGCTTCGCATAAATATGATGTCTAAGATTGATGTACTAGTGGTTGCCTAGATTAAGGAGCCCTACAGTAATCACTTGCGGTGCATTAATGGAATACCGGGCGGCTTGTACTTTGACAAGGCTTAATGCCCCCAAGTAGATCTGGGACACTACAACCAGCCGGGATCATTTCGAAACCCGGTGATCCAAGAGATTACCTGGAAAAGAATTGCTTTCTTTCCCATATGGTAGTACGGCGAGACGCCAACTTCGGCGAAGGAAAGGCATTGCCACAGTCATCGAGGATGAGTGCTTGAAGTTGATTTGAAATGGAATTACACAAAACCTAAAATAATCTATTCGTCTATCTCTACGCAACAGGCTGATATAACTATTCCAATAAAACATGGTGAAATCAAACTGACCGCGAAAGCAACGACTAATTAAGTTTACTCTGAAACCCCTAACCCCTCAGGTTGTACAGGCGGTAGCGATAGTAACAAATTATACACTGAGAATTATTTCTCATTTCATGTAGGCAACAAGATGATAAAACTTTAAAACCATTTTACATATTTAAGATTGAAAGATAGGTTACAATAGTATGACAAAATAAAGGAGAATAATAAAGTGATCTAATATCTGCCAACTCAATATAGAAAATAATCTTTAATTCAAAAAAAAAAAACGAACTTACTTTGAAAATAACTATAATCAATATTATAAACTAGCTTTAAACAGAGTTGGGAAATATTTCTATTGGCATCGTTTGTTTATAGAATAAGTTACAAAACATATAAATGTATTCATTTGAATTATTATTATTAGGTACAATATTTATAAATTATCTTCTAAAGACTAGAGCGGAGGAAAAAGAGAAAAAAAAAATTTACTGACAGGTTTTAAAAAGTAGCATTATAAAAGAAACCAAACTTACATGTGATTAATTTGATTGACAGATTAACTATAACATTAAGCTCGGGAGAAAGTTAAAAGTTCATGTAACACAGTTACCCTTCTTTCTTCATCCGGCTTGGCTTCTCACGATGGTATTTCTGATGAATGTAGGC